>JABBCR010000876.1:0-28255 GCA_014849445.1 Cercopithecus mona | reverse complement strand
ATCACACTTGCCCACACCTCAGAGCTAGAATTGGATCTGGTTCGAATACTTGCATCTCTAGCAACCTTGAGCAAGGCATTTTCTGTTTGTGAAAATGAGAATTAAGTTTCGTATTGGAAAGGCACAGATAGTCACAGATAGTTTAAAACTTAATCTGGTACGGGCTTGCTGAGCAGCTTCTTTGGAAGTGCCGCTTGTTATTCCGAAACACACTCTGTTCTCCAGGCAGTAGGTGGCTGTGGATGTGCACACAGGGTGCTTCTGTTGTGCTCTCAAGGCCGGTCAGTGGCCTCTCTTCCAGTGACGTTTGACCAGCTTCTTTTGCCCAGGCACTGCTATTTGACACAGGCCCCAAGGACTGGTCCATTTCTGCAGTTGGTTTGTTTTCTTGGCTGTCAAAGTCATAATTGTTTCAAGAAAAGTAAATATCATGATAGAACTTTGCATTTCTCTTAAAAAGACATTGGCATTTATTTGTGTAAATTTTATAAGCTTTAGCTTTTTTTGGTGAAAAATCAAATATTGCTATTTAAAACTGAAACTTAACAGCAATTGAAGTGCAAACCAATGATCTTTCCTCCCCAAGAGAGCACTTTCCTGCCTTTTTCCTTTTCACTGGGATTACTTCTCGTTGTACTTTGTCACCAGGTCCCAGCTTTTTCTCTTTCTTTGGTGAGCTGGTGATATTTCTTGGCCAGGCACAGTGGGGTCCTTTCTGGTGGGTGTGAGCCCCTGGGAGGCGCCCAGGGACCTGCCGCTGCTATCTCTGCCACCTCATTTGGAAGCTGCCCTGGGGGCTGGCTGGCAGGTTGCTGACAGTGGAGGGAGGTGCTAACTCTGGGGAGTGCTGGGAGAGAGCAATCACCAGTTATAGCAGGCTTTATTTTTAAGAGCAGTTTTAGGTTCACAGCAAAATTGAGCAGAAGGTACAGAGATTTTCTGAAAAAGAGTTTTTATTATGATTGGGTGTTGCATTTCATCAAATGCTTTTTCTGCACACATGCCATGCATAGCCTCCCACATGATCAACATCCCCCACCACAGTGGCACATTTGTTACAACTGATGTACCCACATCAATACGTCATTATTACTCCAAGTCTGTAGTTTACAGTAGGGTTCACTGTTGGTTTTATACATTCTATGGGTTTGGACAAATGCCATGTATCCACCATTATGGTATCATACAGGGTGTTTTCACTGCCCTGAAAATCCTCTCTGCTCTGCCTGTTCATCCCATCCTCCAATTTTAACCCATGACAACCACTGATCTTTTTGCCATCTCCATAGTTTTGCCTTTTCCAGAATGTTATGTAGTTGGACTCATACAGTATGTAGCCTTTCCAGATTGGCATCTTTCACTTAGTAGTATGCATTTATTTAAAGTTCCTCCATGTCTTTCCATGGCTTGATAGCTCATTTCTTTTTAGCACTGAATAATATTCCACTGTATGACTGTGCCACAGTTTAGTTACCTACTAAAATACATCTTGGTTGCTGCTAAGTTTTGCCAGTTATGAATAAAGCTGGAACAAACATCTGTGGGCAGGTTTTTGTGTGGACCTGAGTTTTCAGCTCATTTGGGTAAATACTGAAAAGCATAATTGCTGGATTGTGTGGTAAGAGTTAAGTTTTGTAAGAAACCACCAAGCGTTTCCAAAGTGGCTGTACCATTTGCCTTCCCATTGACAATTAGAGTTCCTGATGCTCCATGTCCTTGCTAGCATTTGGTGGTGTCAGTGTTTTGGATTGTGGCCCTTTTAATAGGCGTGTAGTGGTATCTCGTTGTTTTAGTTTGCATTTCTCTGATGATATTTGATGTAGAATATCTTCATATGCTTAACTGCCATCTGTGTATCTTCTTTGGTGATGTGTCTGTTCAGGCCTTTTGCCCATTTTTGTAATTGGGTTGTTCATTTTCTTATTGTTGAGTTTTAAGAGTTGTTTGTGTATTTTGGATAATAGTTCTTTATCAGACATGTCATTTGCAAATATTTTCTCCCAGTCTGTGACTTCTCATTCTTTTGACAGTATCTTCTGCAGAGCAAGAATTTTTAATTTTAATGAAGTTTCGCTTTTTATTTCTTCATGTATCTCACCTTGGTGTTATATCTAAAAATTCATCATCATACCCCAGGTGACCTAGATTTTCTCCTATGTTATCTTCTAGGAATTTGTTTTGTATTTTACATTTAGGTCTGTGATCCAATTTGAATTCCATTTTTGTGAAGGGTATAAGATCTGTGTCTAGATTTGTTTGCCTGTGGATGCAAACCAATTTGTTCCAGCACCATTTGTGGAAAACGCTGTCTTTTCTCCATTATGTATTGCGTTTACTCCTTTGTCAAAAGATCAGTTGATTATATTTATGTGGGTCTGTCTCTGGGATAAAAGTTTTATATGTTCCATTGATTTATTTTTCTATTCTTTTGCTAATATGACATTGTCTTGATTACTGTAGCTTTATAGTGAATCTTGAAGTTGAGTAGTTTCAGTCCTCTGACTTTATTCTTTTCCTTCAATATTGTGTTGGATATTTTGGGTCTCTGCCCTCTCCATATTAACTTTAGGATTAATTCATCTGTATCTGCAAAATAACTTGCTGGGATTTTGATTGGATTACATTGAATCTATAGATTAAGGTTGGGAAAAACTGACATCTTGACAGTATTAAGTCTTCCTATCCATGAACATGGAATATCTCTCCATTTATTTAGTTCTTTGATTTCTTTCATCAGAATTTTGTAGTTTTCCTCATACAGACCTTGTGCATATTATGTTATATTTATATCTAAGCATGCCATTCTTTTGGATGCTAA
The DNA here is from genome assembly GCA_014849445.1 of Cercopithecus mona. Taxonomy (NCBI): domain Eukaryota; kingdom Metazoa; phylum Chordata; class Mammalia; order Primates; family Cercopithecidae; genus Cercopithecus; species Cercopithecus mona. Next base: position 25,437 of record JABBCR010000876.1, on the reverse strand, counting down.
TGTACATAGTGTTGTGTTTTCAATTCCAAATTCCATTTGTTCATTGTTAGTATAAAGGAAGGTAAGTCAATATCTTGCAATATCCTGCAACCTTGCTATAGTTGCTTAGTTCCAGAAGGGTTTGTTGTTGTTGTTGATTCAGATTTTCTACTTAGACAATTATGTCACTTGCAAACAAAGAGAGTTTTATTTCTTTCTTCTCAATCTGTGTACCTTTTGTTTCCTTTTCATGTCTTATTGCATTAGCTAGGTCTTCCAGTGTGATAGTGAAAAGGAGTAGTGACAGGGGCATCTTTACCTTGTTCTTGATCTTAGCAGGAAAGCTTCTAGTTTGTCATCCATAAGTATGATGTTTTATGTAGATTTTTTTATAGATGTTCTTGATCAAGTTAAGAAAGTTTTCCTCTACTCCCAGCTTGCTGAGAGCTTTTAATCGTGAGTGGGTGTTGGATGTTACTAGATGCTTTTTTCTGTATCTGTTAATATGATCATGTGATTATTCTTGTTTCGATTGTTGAAGTCTCTGTGATAGTGGATTCTGTTTCTCCTTGCAGTTTCATTAGTTTTTGCCTCACGTATTGGTGCTCTGTTGTGAAGCATATACACATTAAAGGTTCTTATGTCTTTTTGAGGAATTGACCCCTTTGTCATTGTGTGGTGCTCCTCTTTATCCCTGATAACTTTCCTTGGTGTGAAGTCTTCTGTGTCTGAATTTAATACAGCTACTCTGGCTTGCTTTTGGTTAGTGTTAACATGATGTACTTTCTTCATCCCTTCACTTTTAATCTATATATGTCTTTATATTTAAAGTGGGTTTCTTGTATACAACATAGAGTTGGATCTTGTTTTTTGAATAATTCTGGCAATGTCTCTCTTTTATTTGGTATATTTAGACCATTTATGTTTAAAGTGATTATTGATATATTGGATTAATAGCTACCATATTTGTTACTGTTTTCTATTCTTTGCCCTTATTCTTGTTTCTGTTTTTGCATTCTACTCTCTTTTTGTCTTTTGTAGTTTTAAACTGAGTATTTTATATGATTCCATTTTCTCTCTTTTGTTAGCGTATCAGTTATACTTCTTTTTTTTACTTTTTATAGTGGTTACCCTTGAGTTTACTATATACATTTGAAAACTATGGAATGTTTTAAGAATTTGTGTATCATCATTGCTCAAGGGGCATGCTGATCTTCTCTGTATCATTCTAATTTTAATATATGTGCTGCTGAAGTAAGCGCTTCATGTGCTATAATTTTCTCCTAAAGGATTTCTGGCAGTTCTTCCCCTTTAGTTGGATATAATCAATATCAGTAGCAGACACTGATGTGAGGTGAATATAAACTCATGCCCCTAAGTACTGAGTGTCAGCTTGAGTGCTTCAGGACTGGAGAAAATCCTCACAGTTCTCATCACTGACGGGTGTCTGCTGCACCCTTGCTCTCGAGTCCGGTTCACACCCACAGGCTGCTTCCCTAGGCCCCCGCAGTTTTATCGCTGTAAGTTTTAAGGATTTTTTGTATTCCCAGAAATTGCTTCTCTTTCGTCTTCAGAATTGGCATTTCCTCTAGAGGGGCAGGGGGAACACATAAACAAGCCCTCTTATAGGAGAAGGTGGCTTAGTCAGAGTTCTTAGGCTAACATTGCTCTTCCTCCTTTTTGTGTGTTTAAACAGATGTGATGTTTACTGGGACAGCAGATGGCCGGGTTGTAAAACTTGAAAATGGTGAAATAGAGACCATTGCCCGGTTTGGTTCGGGTCCGTGCGGTAAGTTGGTGATAATCCCCTGACGTATCTCTTCCAGTCTTTCAGAAAGATGTCGGATCACTGTGTGGAACTGCTTTTCCCTAGAATGCCTGTAGGAGAAAAAGAACCTCTGACCATCTAGTAGATGGAACATGACGTCACCATGAGCTCTTCATTTCCCTGGTGGTCCTTGGGCCTCATGGTGCCTGATGGTCACCTGCGGTCCCCATTTTGCAGCTGGGCAGTGGCCGTGGCCCCTGCTTGGTACTGCGTGGGCCTTGCCCCTCACCGTTTTACTGGGGTCCCTGTTTACCTTTGCAGTACTTCAGAGGCTAATAGGTGTTATCACAGTGCTGCTGTGGAAAAGCAGGTGGCCTTGTCATTACTCGGATGTGTAAGTGTTATTCTACCTTGGTCTCAGGAATTTCAGCCCTGTGAGAATACCCTTAAGTCATTCAAATTTTGGAAAACTAGAGTAGTAGACTCACTGTTTAAAACTGATAGTCTGTAGACCTAATGGTTACCATTTTTTAATAGCTGGAATGTTTTATTAAAATGATGCATTTTAATAAACCCAAACAACACAAAGGTACAAAGGAGAAAATAAAAATCACCTTAGTCTTTTCAGATGTAATTATTATGAACATTTTAGTGGTTTACTTTTCAGACATCTTTTTGTTCATAGACATTCACACCCACACATATGATGGAATTATACTCTACATCAGTTCTTTAACCTACCTTTTTCCATGCCATTTTGGCAGTAAGCACCCTGCAGTGAGCATCCCCCAGTGAACACCCTGCAATAAGCATTTGCAGTGAGCATCCATGGTGAGCACCTACAGTAGCACCTGGAGTGAGCACCCATGGTGAGCACCCTACAATAAGCACCTGCAGTGAGCAGCCCACAGTGAACACCCTGCAGTAAGCACCTACAGTGAACACCTATGGTGAACACCTGCAGTGGTACTTGCAGTGAGCACCCCACAGTTAATGCCCCGCAAAAGCACCTGTATTGAGCACCCTGCAGTAACCACCTGCAGTGAACACCCTACAGTGAACACCCTGCAATAAGCACCTGCAGTGAGCACCCCACATGAATACCCTGCAGTAAGCACCTTCAGGGAGCACCCCACAGTGAACACCTTGCAATAAGCACCTGCAGGGAGTACCCCACAGTGAACACCCTGCAATAACCACCTGCAGTGAACACCCTACAGTGAAAACCCTGCAATAAGCACCTGCAGTGAGGACCCCACATGAATACCCTGCAGTAAGCACCTTCAGGGAGCACCCCACAGTGAACACCTTGCAATAAGCACCTGCAGGGAGTACCCCACAGTGAACACCCTGCAATAACCACCTACAGTGAGCACCCCACAGTGAATACCCTGCAATAAGCACCTGCAGTGAGCACCCCACAGTGAACACCCTGCAATAACCACCTTCAGTGAGCACCCCACATGAATACCCTGCAGTAAGCACCGTCAGGGAGCACCCCACAGTGAACACTTTGCAATAAGCACCTGCAGAGAGCACCCCACAGTGAATACCCTGCAATAACCACCTTCAGTGAGCACCCCACAGTGAACACCTTGCGATAAGTACCTGCAGTGAGCACCCCACAGTGAACACCCTGCAGTAACCACCTACAGTGAGCACCCCACAGTGAACACCCTGCAATAAGCACCTGCAGTAAGTACCCTGCGATAAGCACCTTCAGTGAGCACTCCACATGAACATCTTGCAATAAGCACCTGCAGTAAGCACCCTGCAATAAGCACTTGCACTGAACACCCCACAGTGAACACCCTGCAATAAGTACCTGCAGTGAGCGCCCCACATGAATACCATGCAGTAAGCACCATCAGGGAGCACCCCACAGTGAACACCTTGCAATAAGCACCTGCAGAGAGCACCCCACAGTGAACACCCTGCAATAACCACCTTCAGTGAGCACCCCACAGTGAACATCTTGTGATAAGTACCTGCAGTGAGCACCCCACAGTGAACACCCTGCAGTAACCACCTGCAGTGAGCACCCCACAGTGAACACCCTGCAATAAGCACCTGCAATAAGTACCCCACAGTGAACACCCTGCAATAGGCACCTGCAGTGAGCACCTCACAGTGAACACCCTGCAATAAGCACCTGCAGTGAGTACTCCACATGAACACCCTGCAATAAGCACCTGCAGTAAGTACCCTGCAATAAGCACCTTCAGTGAGCACTCCACATGAACATCTTGCAATAAGCACCTGCAGTAAGCACCCTGCAATAAGCACTTGCACTGAACACCCCACAGTGAACACCCTGCAATAAGCACCTGCAGTAAGCACCCTGCAATAAGCATCTCAGTGAGCACCCCACAATGAACACCTTACAGTAAGCACTTGCAGTGCAGTGAGCACCTGCAGGGCAGTTCTAGCTCTAATGCCATAGTCTTGTACAGCGTGTTGTATGGGAAAGGATGGATGAGATACTTGGATACTGAGGACAGCACAGGTAGAATCTGGGACCAGCTACCAATCCCCGTCTGTTTGTTTTTCTAGAAACCCGAGATGATGAGCCTGTGTGTGGGAGACCCCTGGGTATCCGTGCAGGGCCCAATGGGACTCTCTTTGTGGCTGATGCATACAAGGGACTATTTGAAGTAAATCCCTGGAAACGTATGTGATAATGTATTGTTTCCTTCTATGATGATTTTAGATCTTTTAAACAGTATATGTATGTATAGACTTAATAGGATTTGTTAACAACAGTCTGCTAAAGACTCTGATATTTCTTATTCACTGAACAGTACTGAAAGCATTGCCTGCAAAAGTCAGCTAGTTTTAAACACCAGAAAACTCCCTACCCATGATTGCATTTGGTCCATACCCTAATTTCCTCCAAGCATTTATATTTTAGCCACAGGGTCTCAAAAAGTCTTACTTTGAGGAAGTTAGACCTCTTTCTGTCTTTATTTTTCTGTGTGTCTCTCTGCATCTTGTCTATTTGTTTTCTCTCTTTTTCTTCTCTGTGGTCCTCCCCTTTGTCTCTGCCTTTCTGTTTTCTCCTGTAGTTCCTCCTCTTCTTTCCCCTGACTGCTCATGAGTCCCCTTGACCAGACTGTAATATGTGCTGTGTGTCTCAGTGAAGGTTCCTGCTGGGAAGGAGTCTATTGTCTTGTGCAGTGCATGGGGGCCCGAATGTAGGCCCTGCAGCCCAGCTGCTTGGGGCTGTTCCACTCTGCTGGCCACCAGCTGTGACTGCAGGTCCCTTGACTGCTCTGTGCGCAGCTTCCTCATCAAATTGGGGTCATAGTAGCCCTGCCCGTGGGATTGTTGTGAAGGTTTAAAGGCGGTCACACCTCAAGAGTGCTTAGCACTCAGTCCATGTTCTTTCTATTATTTTTCAGAACTTATACTACTGCTTTTTTTTTCTAAAAGCAGATGAGTAGACTATGTCATATTTTTCTCAAATAGAACTACAGCCTGCCTAACACTTGCAATATATGTTATCAAGTCAGTTGACCTTCTAGGTCAATTGACCTAGAAGAAAGAATTCCTCATCTTTATAGAAAAGATTCTGCCTTTAATGAAGTTAGTCTAAAAAAAAATCATTTAACACCTAATACTGTTTTTACTATAAGAAGGAATGAATCTTCTGACATATGACATGGAGAAGTTTCAGTTTTTCTTTTTAAATCAGGCTGGTTAATATTTTGAAGTTATTGAAAAGAAAGTTCCTAGTTCAAGTCAATCTTTTTCTTTCTTTTTAAACTTCAGGTGAAGTGAAACTACTGCTGTCCTCCGAGACACCCATTGAGGGGAAGAAAATGTCCTTTGTGAATGATCTTACGGTCACTCAGGATGGGAGGAAGATTTATTTCACTGATTCTAGCAGCAAATGGCAAAGATGAGACTACCTGCTTCTGGTGATGGAGGGCACAGATGACGGGCGGTGAGGCCTTGCTCCAGGTCTCCCATTTGTTGAGTTCACCAGCCAGGCCAGCCGCTTCAGCAGAGCCTGTTACTTCTAGGGACCAAGGGAGTATTTCCAGCATCATATTTCAGCTTCTAGTACAGGACCTTAGTGGCTTCTGGAGGCAGGTGATGGATGTCACAGAATGAAACAAGGTGCTTTCGTTTTCTCTGAGGAAATAAAACAGGCCAGTCCGTCTGAGGGTGCAAGTCTAGGCAGTCAGGAGAAACCCTGGAGGCAGGCCGGGGCTTTGAGTTGCCTCTCTGGGGGGGACTCCTGTCCGGCTCCCCGGTCAGCAAGAGAACTTGGGATTCTCTGGAGGGGACACTGGATCTGCTCTGGATGGCGAAGGGCCCCCAGGGACCAGCCTTGAATCAAGTTTGAGCATGGGACCCAGGGCCTGTTGTTTCAGGTTGAGGTGGAGTCACCTTCTGCAGGCCCGTGCCCTGAAGGCCCAGAGTGGGAGCCAGGGATTCTCCCCCATAACCCTCTGCTTTTGGTGTTCCACAGCCTGCTGGAGTACGATACTGTGACCAGGGAAGTAAAAGTTTTATTGGACCAGCTGCGGTTCCCGAATGGAGTCCAGCTGTCTCCTGCAGAAGACTTTGTCCTGGTGGCAGAAACGACCATGGCCAGGATACGAAGGTGTGTGTGGGATTAGCTGAGCCGTCAGTTGCTGGCCAGAGCACATCATGGCGGGGTAGAGTGGGCATGGAAATGGGATCGACAGAAATCAGAGGCAGCAGTGCACCTTCTGCATGGCATGTTAAAGAACATTCAAGGGTGCACTTTTCTTTCTCCCATTGCGAGTCGTAGTCTGGGAGTGTCTCAAGGCCAGCTGGTGCAGCCCGGGCCCCATTCCCCTGCTGGCAGGGCCTTGGTCATCCCCCGACTTGCTTCCCCTCTTTTCATGCTGGGCCCTGTGCACAAAGGTTTCTTCTCAGCAGCTGTGCCTTTGTTCATGATGGACATAGTTAGAGCACTTCCATATATATAGTTGGACCAAGACCAGTTTGGTGCTTGGCTAAAATTTTTATCTTAAATTGAAGGGCTATGGCTCACTGTCTGCTTGGGTGAATTTTTCAGAGTCTATGTTTCTGGCCTGATGAAGGGCGGGGCTTATCTGTTTGTGGAGAACATGCCTGGATTTCCAGACAACATCCGGCCCAGCAGCTTTGGGGGGTACTGGGTCGGCATGTCAACCATCCGCCCTAACCCTGGGTTTTCCATGCTGGATTTCTTATCTGAGAGACCCTGGATCAAAAGGATGATTTTTAAGGTAACTATAAAAACTGTTACTCCAAGAAAGAAAATGGAAGTGAATTGAATCATGTTTTTTTGACCCTTAAAGCTTAAAAATCTAATTCTGCTTGTAGTATTTGGCTCTGAATGACACTTAGAAACACATTTTATTCTTCATCCTGAAATGCAGATTTAAACATTTGGACCCTTTGGTTCTTCTGGTTTCCCTGTTTCTGGGTGTTTTGATTGCCACCCTCACCATCATGGCTCTGGGCATCCGCCTGCCTGTCAGTCTCGCTCCTCCATCTGCCATGGCTGTGCCAGGCCTCTCTGCTCTCCACCCTCCTCTCTGCCTCCTCAGGGAAAGAGTCGGAAGGTGCCCCTTCCTCCCCTCCCTGCAGGTGTGGCCACCCCTGTAACCCAGTCACCACAGCTGCCGTCGCGCCTTCTGTCTGCTGCCTTCTTGCAGCCTCACTGCCAGGCACTCTTCTCTATGGAGTTCTGCCCTTTGACCTCCTACCACACCCAAATCTTTCCCTTTAAAAAAAAAAAGTCACCCACCCCCACCAATGACCAGCCATAGCCCCTTCAACACAACAGCCCCTTCAACACAACAGCCCCTTCAACCCAGCCTTTAAAGCTTGCTGTTTTCCCAGTGGCTTCCATGAAGCACCCCACAGCACCCCACATCATAACTCAGCACGTTTACACTGTGGAGGGGTCACTTGCTGACATGGGCGCTTGTGTAATATAGAGATCTGCTTTTCCAGCAAGCTCCATTTCACAGGCTGAATAGGTATTTGAAGTTGATACTGAATATTTGAACTGATATGGAAATACTAGCTTACGGTCGTGGGGCTGACAGGCAGCAGTTGCTGAGTCCTGCTGCTGGGCTGTGTGCCTGGACCCCTCCTGGGGGCTGCGTGCACATTCTCAGACTGGCTCACGGTCTTCAGTGATGTGAGTTCTGTGGGTTGCTGTGTGAGAAGTCCTAATCTGTTGAGAAATCTGTCCTTCTCTTTGCCTTATTGGCTCCAGAGATATCATCTGTTCCTGCTGGCACCTAGGGGGAGGCAGAATAGCAGGTGGGCTAGCACAGGGGTTTTGGAGGCTGCCAGACCAGCTATGGGACCCTGGGCCAGAGACTTGAACTCTCTGCCTCAGCTACTCTGTCTGTAAAGTGGAAAGAATAATAGCACCTCATCAGGTGCTGGGAACATTTAGTGAGAATCTGCACATAGCGCTCTTAGCTTAGGGTAGTGTTAGTGGTGGTTGTTTGTGTCTCTTCCCTTGAATACAATATGCATACCATCAGAGCAGGTGTTTTTCTGCGTAGTTCATTTGTCATCCTCCACACCTGCAACAGTGCCTGGCACATGTAGGTGTGAGGATGTACTGTTGATTGAGGGCATAGTTAGGGAGGGGGCTGCAAGCATGAGGGAACACGGAATCTTCCTGCAGCTGGGTGAGGAGGGGTGAGAGGGAGAACCACAGCCTCATGGACTTGGAAAGAAGGTTCAGTTTTATTCAAAATGTAATCCAAGTCATTGAAGATTTTTTTGTTTTTTGTTTTTGAGACAGAGTCTCGCTCTGTCACTCAGGCTGGTGTGTAGTGGCACAATCTCAGCTCACTGCAGTCTCTGCCTCCTGGGCTCAAGTGATTCTCCTGCCTCAGCCTCCTGAGTAGCTGGGACTACAGGCATGCACCACCATGCTCAGCTAATTTTTATATTTTTAGTATAGACGAGTTTTCACCGTGTTGGCCAGGCTGGTATCGAATGCCTGACCTCGAGTAATCCACCCACCTCGGCCTCCCAAAGTGCTGGGATTACAACCGGGAGCCACCATGCCCAGCCTGATTTTTTTTTTTTTTTTTTAATTTTTGAGACAGTATCAAAGCTGTGGAAACGGAGGGTACAAGGGATTTTTTTTCCCAGCACTGTTTTCGACTTAGCTGCTGGCCTGATGTCCTGTCACTCATTGCAGATGCCTGAGCGTGTGTTTGGCACGTTCTCCTCATTACCACCGGTCAAAACCAGGAGATGCCCACAGCTCCCCTGTGACTGTCTGGTCTGCAGGCCCCATTCAGATTTCGCCAGTTGTCCCGCTGTTGTCCTTTATAACAAAGGATCCAACCCAGGATCAGAAGTGGTGTTTAGCTGTCAGCTCTGTTTCATCTCCTTCAGTCTGGGCATATTCAGCCCATTTTTGTTTGAAGTTTTGGCCCTGATCCTTTGGAAGCGTACAGGTCAGCTGTGTCCCAGAATGTCCCTCCAGTAGGGTTTTTCATGTTGAGATTCTGGTCTCGTATCGCTGGCAGTAGTGGTACAGCCGTGAAGCTGTGCTCATCTTGACGAGGCTGTCATGAGGGCACAGTATCAGTTTGCTCTATTGGGGTGGTGGCAACTTCGGCCACCTGATTCAGGCGAGGAATGCCAGGTGTCTCCACCTTGACGTGGTTCTTTCGTGTTTAATTACTGAGTCGCTCGCAGAGAGAGAGTTTCTGTAAGTGATCATCAGTGCCATCTTATGGTTTCCCATGTTCTTAATGGTGATTATGTTACAGTCATCATTGATTTTGATTTTCAAATTACCCATCTGTGGCCAGGAGGAGCCCCTTCAGTGTGGCTTCTGGGCCTTTGGGCATGTCCTGTTGTTGTGGGCTAGCTCCTCACTTTCCAGCACATAAGTCGTTCCAGGTTCCTCTCGTATTGTCCCTGCTCCAGCTCTGCAATTGGTCATTTCTCCCAGGAGCCCTGGTTGCCTGTGGAGGAGATCTGGGTGCTAAGTGTACTCGCTGCCTTGGGTGTCGCTGCTCCCAGGTCCCCAAGGGACAGCACTGGGAGTACAAGCACATGATACGTACTCACACATGCCTGCATGCGTAGACATCACACACACACCGCTCATGCTTATGCCTGCATCTGTCATCTGTAAATTGAAAACCATGACAACACCACTGACTGATCCAAGTTTTCTCCGCTTATTTCTCCCCCTATTTGTACCTCTCTAACAGTGAGAAAGGGGGATTTGTACCTCTCTAACAGTGAGATGCATCCAATTCCAGCATGGTCAGTGCGGAGATATTCACAGAGAGAAACCCAGCAAAGTCCTCTCTGAGCTGCTAGAGTCAACATGCTTTTCCTACACACTATGGAGAGCCCACGTCCCACACAACCCTTGAGAACACAGTTCCAAGTCTTGGCTTACATAGCTCTCACTGCTGGCCTCAACACCCTTGGGCCATGCTCCCTCTGCTCTTCCATTCCCACCCCAATAAAGGTATGACCGCACGTTAAAGAATAGTAAAGAAGGACTCTGAGGCCACAGGACAGGGCCACAGCAGCAAACTTCCTGGGCAGTGTGTTACTGCTCCACCCACCTGAGCCCTGTTCCAAGTGCAAGGAGTTTCCCAAGTCCTAGAGAATGATTGTACTTAGAAAGCTTTGTTTGTTTTTTTTTTAAGAGAAAATTGCTTCACATGAATTTATCTTCCCGGTGGCAGATATGTTATGCTTCCCTCTAAACAGAAAGATGAGCCCAGATGGGGCCCGGGCATCCTCAAGGGATGAAGCAGCCATGCCCACCATCCCTCAGGGACTGACAAGTGCATGTGGACACTTGAACCATGACTGTGTCCACAGCTCCTCCTGGACCAGGCCCGGTGCCTTAGTGTGAAGACTCCTGGCTTACATGGCAGGGGCAGCTATCCGGGAGGGCTAAACAGCCTGGAGGCTGAGTCTGCAGAGGAAGGGGGACCTGAAAGAGCCCAGGTACAGGTGCCCGTCGTGCTCGTGCACCTCACTGACGTAGGCGGCCACCAGCCCGTCGGGATCATGCAGGCTTCTCCGGAAGGCACCGCTGTCGCTGAGTTCTAGGACGAGGCTGTACCGCGGCACAAACTTCATCACCGTCTCCTGACTAAAGAGCTAGAGGGAAGCACAGTGCAGGGAGAGTTCACTATCTGGCCAAGAATGCTGTGCACAGATCAACCGCGCCGCCCCACCATCCAGGAAGGGTCTGACTCCTTTCCAAGACAGGGCAGCCCCACAGGGCAGTACCCCATAGGACAGCTAACCCAGCTCCCACTCCCAGCCCTAGGGGCCCCAAAGCAGACCCCACCCCACCCCTGTCCCTGTGAAGATCAGGCCAAAGAGGCTCCCCAGCACAAGGACAGCAACATGAGCACATCTCTGGACGGCCTGGCTGAACTCAGAGAGAGTCTGGGCATATTCAGCCCATTTTTGTTTGAAGTTTTGGCCCTGATCCTTTGGAAGCGTACAGGTCAGCTGTGTCCCAGAATGTCCCTCCAGTAGGGTTTTTCATGTTGAGATTCTGGTCTCGTATCGCTGGCAGTAGTGGTACAGCCGTGAAGCTGTGCTCATCTTGACGAGGCTGTCATGAGGGCACAGTATCAGTTTGCTCTATTGGGGTGGTGGCAACTTCGCCACCTGATTCAGGCGAGGAATGCCAGGTGTCTCCACCTTGACGTGGTTCTTTCGTGTTTAATTACTGAGTCGCTCGCAGAGAGAGAGTTTCTGTAAGTGATCATCAGTGCCATCTTATGGTTTCCCATGTTCTTAATGGTGATTATGTTACAGTCATCATTGATTTTGATTTTCAAATTACCCATCTGTGGCCAGGAGGAGCCCCTTCAGTGTGGCTTCTGGGCCTTTGGGCATGTCCTGTTGTTGTGGGCTAGCTCCTCACTTTCCAGCACATAAGTCGTTCCAGGTTCCTCTCGTATTGTCCCTGCTCCAGCTCTGCAATTGGTCATTTCTCCCAGGAGCCCTGGTTGCCTGTGGAGGAGATCTGGGTGCTAAGTGTACTCGCTGCCTTGGGTGTCGCTGCTCCCAGGTCCCCAAGGGACAGCACTGGGAGTACAAGCACATGATACGTACTCACACATGCCTGCATGCGTAGACATCACACACACACCGCTCATGCTTATGCCTGCATCTGTCATCTGTAAATTGAAAACCATGACAACACCACTGACTGATCCAAGTTTTCTCCGCTTATTTCTCCCCCTATTTGTACCTCTCTAACAGTGAGAAAGGGGGATTTGTACCTCTCTAACAGTGAGATGCATCCAATTCCAGCATGGTCAGTGGAGATATTCACAGAGAGAAACCCAGCAAAGTCCTCTCTGAGCTGCTAGAGTCAACATGCTTTTCCTACACACTATGGAGAGCCCACGTCCCACACAACCCTTGAGAACACAGTTCCAAGTCTTGGCTTACATAGCTCTCACTGCTGGCCTCAACACCCTTGGGCCATGCTCCCTCTGCTCTTCCATTCCCACCCCAATAAAGGTATGACCGCACGTTAAAGAATAGTAAAGAAGGACTCTGAGGCCACAGGACAGGGCCACAGCAGCAAACTTCCTGGGCAGTGTGTTACTGCTCCACCCACCTGAGCCCTGTTCCAAGTGCAAGGAGTTTCCCAAGTCCTAGAGAATGATTGTACTTAGAAAGCTTTGTTTGTTTTTTTTTTAAGAGAAAATTGCTTCACATGAATTTATCTTCCCGGTGGCAGATATGTTATGCTTCCCTCTAAACAGAAAGATGAGCCCAGATGGGGCCCGGGCATCCTCAAGGGATGAAGCAGCCATGCCCACCATCCCTCAGGGACTGACAAGTGCATGTGGACACTTGAACCATGACTGTGTCCACAGCTCCTCCTGGACCAGGCCCGGTGCCTTAGTGTGAAGACTCCTGGCTTACATGGCAGGGGCAGCTATCCGGGAGGGCTAAACAGCCTGGAGGCTGAGTCTGCAGAGGAAGGGGGACCTGAAAGAGCCCAGGTACAGGTGCCCGTCGTGCTCGTGCACCTCACTGACGTAGGCGGCCACCAGCCCGTCGGGATCATGCAGGCTTCTCCGGAAGGCACCGCTGTCGCTGAGTTCTAGGACGAGGCTGTACCGCGGCACAAACTTCATCACCGTCTCCTGACTAAAGAGCTAGAGGGAAGCACAGTGCAGGGAGAGTTCACTATCTGGCCAAGAATGCTGTGCACAGATCAACCGCGCCGCCCCCACCATCCAGGAAGGGTCTGACTCCTTTCCAAGACAGGGCAGCCCCACAGGGCAGTACCCCATAGGACAGCTAACCCAGCTCCCACTCCCAGCCCTAGGGGCCCCAAAGCAGACCCCACCCCACCCCTGTCCCTGTGAAGATCAGGCCAAAGAGGCTCCCCAGCACAAGGACAGCAACATGAGCACATCTCTGGACGGCCTGGCTGAACTCAGAGAGACACATCACATCCAAGGCGGTCACAGCACTGGAGCCAAGGCTCAGAATGACCTCCACCCACCAGACAACAACCAGCACAGCTTCCCTGGAATACACAAGTCTTCTGTTTAGGTTTAAAACATTTCAAATAGGCAAGGTGCAAACGATGGAGATTTGAGAGCAGCTCATGTTCAAAAAAAGGCGAGCAGATCCACAGACCACACAACATGGCTTCCAAAAGAGACAGCAAAATCCCATTGCTTTCATCAAAGCGGGGTGTGTAGATCCTGAGGGATGCCTCCAGGGATGGAGGCAAAAGAGCTTAGACCTAGACTGTGGTCACATGGGACTGTTGAAGAGTTTTAAGCAGAGAACAGATGGCGAGAGGCATGATTTCTGGCAGAGCAGAAGGACACCTGGTCGGAAATTATGACAAAGCACTCCTCTGCCTAAGACCAAGGAATGGAAATTAACAGACAGATTTCTAGCATTTAATACAAGCGGAAATACCCAAACAAGTGTCCAACGAATAATGTCTCCCAGTCACGGGAAATGTTCAAGCAGACAGACAAGTTGACTAGACGCTAGGTTCAACAGCGATAGATCAACTGCATTACAGCTCAAAAAACTCCCAAGGCTTCCCAGTACCCACGAAATGCCACCTCCTGCTGTTTGGCCATGGATCCTTCCCGCTCTCCTCTCTTCTTCTTCTTCCTAAGAGATCTCATCTTCTCTTACTATTACAACTGGTCACTTTCCCAGAAATCTCTCAAATTGCCATCTCCATTTCCAACACCAGTGCTGTCTCTCACCGTCTGGGACCCATGTCTGCCTGGACTTTCTAATAGTACTTCAAGTTCGACAGTCTCCCCAGCTCCAGAGACAGGGCCAGGACCCCAGCCCTCCCTTGATCCCGGTCTCTCTGTGCCCTATAAGCCCAGCCACCAGTCTTGCCATCTGTTGTGTGTGTCCCTGGCCTGGGCCTTGCCCTGCCACCTCTCCCCAGTCACTGGGACAGCTTCCACACAGGCTCCCACAGCCAGCTGAGACCTGCTGCAAGCTGTTCTCCTTTCAGTAGCTGCAGTTCTCTTTAAAAACATTCTTTGTACTACATCACTCCCCTCCTAAACAACTCCATCAGGAGCATGGGGCTGAGCAGGGTACACGTGTGCAGGGGATGGCAGACCATGGTGACCCAGACCAGCCCACTCCGCTTGGATAAGGAGGTGTCCCTTCAGGGCGGTGGCCTGGCACAGGCTGTCAGGGCCCACACAGGGTGAGGAGGTATCCCCACAGTGAGGCCCAGATCGGGCTGACAGCCCATGCAAGTGAAAAGGTGTACTCCCAGGGACAGTGCGGTGCAGGGATCACAGCCCTTGAGGGGAAAGACAGCCTCCAGTACACGGTCATGGAGGAAGGGGACAGCCCAGCATGGGGTGCTACAGCCCTGGATGGGGCCATGTGACAGGGCACAGCAGCCACAGATTGGTCACATACAGAGAAAATGGTTGAACAGGTAATCCTAGGGAGGACAATGGGATCCAGGTTTCTCACACCCTCACTAGATCCCAGTGCCAGGGCTGGAGGCCCAGACAGGCCTGAGGGACAGGGACCAGGACTTGGGGTGCCTCCCATGTGCCCCGACCCGGAGGCCTGGTCTGAGCAGGGAGCTGCTGGGGGCTCGAGTCCCCTCCACTCTCGAGTTTTATTTGGAAACTGGCCAGTTTGTCAGTTACCGGGTGTGTCCCCAGCGCGGCCCGGACTTCATGCCCTAGGCCTCAGCCGGGCACACAGACTGCCCGAGTGACCCAAGTTCCCACCCCATGCAAGGGGAGCCTTAGAATGGAGGGGCCGCCCTGGCCTGAGACTGAGTTCAGAGCCGTGGGGCTGGCACTCTAGAGGAACCTGGGACGGCTGGCTGCAGCCTCCAGCCTTGGGAAGCACAGCGCCGTCCTGTCACTGCCCAGCCCGGCCAGGTGGGCGGGGGCCGGGGCCCAGCGAGGGTGTCGTGTGTGCGGGGCCTCACCTTCCCCTCCTTCCCTTCCAGTTTGACAAGTACGCGCCCAAGCTGGACAGCCCCTACTTCCGACATTCCAGCGTGAGTGTGAGTGTCCCCAAGGGGCCCGGTGCGTGTCGCTGTGCACGCAGGCCCTGGCTACGGGCGGGCAGGTGGGGCTGTGGGTGGATGGGGCCGTGCCTCGCCTGGCCTTGCCCCTGCTGCGTTGGTCCCACCTCCTGGTTACAGGCAGAGGGTGAGGTGGGGACTTGGGCCTCCCACTCCATCCGCTCTCCTTCTCTTACAGTTCTTCCCGTCCTTCCCTCCTGCCCTCCCGGGACTGCCCAGCCTGCTCCCACACCCCGGCCCCTTCGGGTCCCTGCAGGGTGCTTTTCAGCCCAAGGTACCGCTGCCCCGGATGGGGGGGCAGGCAGAGCGGGTGGGGGGATTTTGGAGGGAGGGCGTGACAACCTCGCCAAACTCTGTGCCCACAACCACCCCCACTTCCCTCCCTTGTACCTGTCGTCATCTGGGTGCTGGCATCAGCAGCCCTGGCTAGAGCGGGTGGCCCTGCGGTCTGTGTGTGGCCACCGTGGGAGGGGCAGGGGGTCTGACCTGGGGGCAGCCCTGGGAGGTGGTGGGACTGTGCAGAGGGCACGCTGTGGAAGCCTTGATGGAGAACATTCCAGTCCTTGGCAGGAGGCCCCAGCCTCACAGGCTGCCCACACCACAAGGAACTTGGTTCTCACAGGGCCGTCCACACTGCAGGGAACCCAGGCCTTATGGGGCCGCCCGCACCACAGGGAACCCAGGCCTTACGGGGCTGCCCGCACCACAGGGGACCCAGGCCTTATGGGACCGTCCACACCACAGGGGACCCAGGCCTTACGGGGCCGCCCGCACCGCAGGGGACCCAGGCCTTATGGGACCGTCCACACCGCAGGGAACCCAGGCCTTACGGGGCCGCCCACACCGCAGGGGACCCAGGCCTTATGGGACCGTCCACACCGCAGGGGACCCAGGCCTTATGGGACCATCCACACCACAGGGGACCTGGGCAGAGGAGGTTGTGTGCCACCTCAGCTGGGGAGAGGGAACCCTGTGACCCTCCCCACTGTCCCCAGCCTTGTGCTGTAGCCCTACCCTCCATGGAGTGGCACACACCTCAGTTCTGAAGCCTCCTCATCTGTGGACCTTGGGTTCTGAAGACGGGGCCTGGGCCATCCCCGGTAGCCGCCAAGCCCTGAACCTCATAGGATCCTGCAGCCCCCAGCTCTGCCCACAGCTGCCCTGAAGGCCCCAGCACGCACACCTGGGCTCACCTGGGGCACCACCCTCCTTGTGGACAGGCAGATAGCGCTTCCGAGGACCAGGCACCCCTGGGCACCAGAGGGTCTTGGGCCCGCAGACCCCGTGGTTGAGGAATTCAGAGGAATGGAGAAGAGGGGGATGCGTGTGGTTCACCCGCAGATGTCGAGCAGGGACCCCCAGACTGGGACTCTTGGGGGCATTGCCCTGAGCCCAGACAGCCAGGACACTGAGGCCCTGAGTCTGGGAGGGAAGGAATGTATCCTGGCCTCACCCTGAGCACAGCTGCTCCTGGGCAGGGCGGTAGCCCAGAGGGAAGGGGTAGTTGAGCCAGCCTGGGCAGGAAAGGAGTGTGGTGTGATGGCCAGTCTTTGCTTTGGGGCCTCCCTTTCCTTGGCATCCCTAGTGGGAAACGACTGTCTTCCCTTGGCCCATCCAGGCTCACAGCAGCTCCTCCTGAACTGGAGACTAGGTTGGCACCACTCCCGTCCAGGTGGGGCTGACTCGGCCCTGGCAGCAGGTGGCTCCCCGGGGAGGGTCACCCACCTTCTCTGGCAAGAGCACCTTCTTCCCACCTTTGCAGAAACTGGCGGGCTAAAGGTGTGGTGGTCCTGCGAGGGAGGGCAGGCTGCCCCTGGGTGACAGCGTGCGGGGCCCCACAGCAAGGCAAAGCAGGGCACAGGCCCATGCCAGACCCAGGAAGCCCTGAGGTGTCCTCCTGCCTGGGCTGCCCCACGTGCACACAAGCGCTCTCTCTCTTTCTCCCCTCAGACTTCAAACCCCATTGAGGTGGCCCGCCGGGCTGGTGCGGTTCACACACTCCTGCAGAAATCGCCTGGGGTAGGTGTCAGTGGGCACCCGTCCCCACCCCGGTGATGGCCTGCCCTGGCCCAGCCCTGGGTGGGCTGGTGACCACAGCAAAGGGGCCATGTCCCCTGCACCCCCAGGACTCAGCCTCCTGAGGGGCCTGGACCTAACACTCCTTTCCTGTCTCCACAGTTGTCTGACCCGTACCGGGCAGTGGTCAAGGTGAGTGTGCGTTGGGAAGGCCTGTGGCAGGGGAAGACTCTGGTGCCTCTGGGGTGGCCTCGGGGGACCCGTGACAGGAGGAGTCTGCAGAAGACATGGGTGGGGGTGGCGCCAGCCCCACTGAGTGCTTCCGTCCTGTCTCAGAAGCCGGGGAGGTGGTGTGCCGTGCACGTGCAGATCGCCTGGCAGATCTATCGCCACCAGCAGAAGATGAAGGTGAGACCACTTGGGCGGGTGTGGGGCGCTTGTGGACCCCTGTCTCCAGCCTGTTTGGGCCCTGGAAGGCCAGGCGTGAGGCGGGTGTGTTCACACGCATGTGCACGGGTGTGATCCTCACGCATGAGCCACCTCCCCCTTCGTCTGGGCGCTGGGCTCTTACTCTAAGCAGGTCAGCGAGGCCACAAGGCAGTGCTGGGTGCCCGGGTGCTGCAAGGCCCTCCCCTTGGCGAGGTGTGCCGGCTGGGTCATGGGGAGCAGAGCAGGGGCACGGGGTGCCGCACCAGTTCCCCACGTCACTGGGGTGCCTCTAGGGTCCTCTGCCCTGCCCCCACTCCCTGCAGCGATGGAGTGCCTGCTGTATTCCTCAGTCTTCAGCAGTGACCTAGGTGGACCCTGGGCGCTCACAACTGATGTGCACCTGGGAAGGCTGAGGAAGGAGGGCCCCATGGGCAGCTTGGTGCTGGTCCCATCATGCTAGGAGCCGTGGGGGCAGGATAGAGTCCTGGGAGGCCAGGACAGTGGGACTGTGGCCTCAACCTCGTGGGACCCTGTGCCTCTGCTGTCCCTGTGCTGTTCTCGATGACACACATGACCTGCGCACACAACTCTTAAAAATCGTTGTGTCCTAAATGCCCTTTGGGAGAGGTATCAGCAGGACGGGACTCAGAGGAGAATGCTGTGTTTTTGTTTTTCTTTCTTTGAGACGGAGTCTCGCTCTGTGGCCCAGGCTGGAGTACAGTGGCGTGATCTCGGCTCACTGCAAGCTCCGCCTCCCGGGTTCACGCCATTCTCCTGCCTCAGCCTCCCGAGTAGCTGGGACTACAGGTGCCTGCCACCACGCCCGGCTAATTTTTTGTATTTTTAGTAGAGATGGAGTTTCACTGTGTTGGCCAGGATGGTCTCGATCTCCTGACCTTGTGATCCGCCCGCCTCAGCCTCCCAAAGTGCTGGGATTATAGGCGTGAGCCACCGCGCCTGGCCTTAACTTTTAAAAGAATCTAAATACAGAAAAAGTAAGTTGTTTTCCATGACCACATAGCATGCCAGCTGAGATGCGCTAAGTACATACCACAGTTCAGAGGATGTGAGTTCTCCCGTTCACCTTTTTTGCTGATCACCGTAACATTTCCGTCATTCTGAGTTGGATAATACATCCTTGAAATTCATCCCACCTGCTCTCCTTTCTGGACTGACTCACATCCAGTCCCTGCGACCCCCCAGGCCTGGGCTTCCTGTGGTCAGGGCTGGTCGCCGGGCAGGCAGCCCTCACGCACTCTATCCTCCCAGGAGATGCAGCTGGACCCCCACAAGCTGGAGGTGGGTGCCAAGCTGGACCTGTTCGGCAGACCTCCCGCCCCGGGCGTGTTTGCTGGCTTCCACTACCCACAGGACCTGGCCCGGCCCCTCTTCCCCAGCACAGGTGAGAGATGGAATCGGGGGCCGGGTAGGGGACACGGAAACCTGCTCCTGCCCGGCTGAGCCTGCCTTCCTGTGCCAGGAGTGAGAACGTTCTCTGGACCTCAGCACCAGTTTTTGCTTTTTGATGCTCACCACTTAAGTCAAAGCCTGGCAACTCCCTCACCTTACCTCTCCTCCCGACCAAGTCCTGCCCAGTGTGTCCTGGGGGGCCTTCAGCCCACGCACGCAGCTCTGAGGCGGCTGGTCCTGGCCACTCCTCCTCTCTGGGGCTCCCTGTTCTGGCCCCACCAGAGGCAAAGGAGTGGCAGGGACCCAGGCCCCCGCCAGGCTACCCCCTTCTGTTTCCCAGCGCCCGCTGTCCCCTTCCTGATGTGCACGGCTGCTCCGGGGGTCCCAGGACTGGCCCAGCTGTGGTGGTTTCCTAGGGAGGGTCCCAGGACTTGGCCTGTACTGTTCTCAGTGGCACAGCCCAGGTTGGGGTCTGCCGGGAGCAGCGAGGACCTCCCTGCCCTTCGGAGTCACCCGCTCCCCCAAGTCACCCCCTCCCCTGAGTCACTCGCTCCCCCAAGTCACCCCCTCCCCTGAGTCACTCGCTTCCCCAAGTCACCCCCTCCCCTGAGTCACTCGCTCCCCCAAGTCACCCCCTCCCCTGAGTCACTCGCTCCCCCAGGTCACCCACTCCCCTGGGCCACGCCCTCCTCCAAGTCACCCGCTCCCCAGGGTCACGCCCTCCCCCGAGTCACCCGCTCCCCCAGGCCATGCCCTTCCTCGGGTCACCCCCTCCCAAGTCACCCGCTCCCGAGTCACCCCCTCCCCCGGCAATGCAATGTGACCACACGCGAGTGTCCTCCAGGCACGCAGAGGCACCCAGGCTCTGGGGTGCTGGCCCGTGGGCACCACTGCCTGGCACAAGTCCACATTCCAGGCCCCCGGGAGGAAAGTGGGCTTGAAGCTCAACCGTAATGTGGGATGGACACAGTCTGGGCTCCCTGAGGCCAGCTGAAGGCCAGCCGTGTGTACAGACCTTTCCAAAGATGGTGTCTCAGCCTGTGCAGTACACGCCTTTCTACACATACACAGTTACACACAGTTCCACATACACATCCATGCATGTGCACACACGTGAAGCATGCACATCTACATACAGCTGACCCTTGAACCACAGAGAGGCTGGGTCACTCCCCGCCACACAGTTGAAAATCCAGGTATAACTTTTGACTCCCCCAAAACTTAACTCAGCCTACGGTTGACAGGAATCCTTACGATGGCATGAACACTTGCTGAACGCCTGTTCTGTGTGTTACATGTATGATGGGCTGTATTCTTACAGTAACATCCACTAGAGAAAAGAAAACTTTATGAGACAGATCATGGCCAGGCGTGGTGGGCGCCTGTGGTCCCAGCTACTCAGGAGGCTGGGGCAGGAGGGTTACTTGAGCCCAGGAGGTCAAGGTTGCAGTGAGCCATGATTGCGCCACTGCTCTCCAGCCTGGGCAACAGAGCAAGACTCTGTCACCAAAAAAAAAAAAAAAAAAAAAGGGAAGAGTAAAGATATTTGCTATTCACTGCATGGAAGTGGATCATCCTAAAGGTCTTCATCTTTGTCCTCACGCTAAGTGGGGCTGAGGAGGAGGAGGGACTGGTCTTGCTGTCTCAGGTGGCAGGGGTGAAAGAAAATCCATGTCTAAATGGACCTGCATGGTTCAAACCCGTATTGTTCAAGGGTCAGCTACATGCACACGCACAGGCACATATGTACACGCACAGGCACACACGTCCATGCACACGTATGCACACAGGCACACGTACGCACACAGGCACGTGCACAGGCACACATACATGTATACACACAGGCACACGTATGCACATAGGTACACGTACACGCACAGGCACACACATACATGCACAGGCACAGGCATACACGCACACAGGCACACACATACACGCACAGGCACATGCACAGGCATATGTATGCGCACAGGCACACGTACACGCACAGGCACACACGTACATACACAGGCGCAGGCACACACAGGCACATGCACAGGCACACGTACACGTACACACATACACGCACAGGCAGGCACAGGCAGACATGTACGCACACAGGCACATGCGCAGGCACACACGTACACGCACAGGCACACGTACATGCACAGGCACACACATGGGCTCTGCGTTGCCCACTTGTCCTGCTGTTGGAACCAAGAACCCAGCCACCAGGTCCTTGAGGCCTGTCCCTTCCTCAGAGCTCCCAACCCTGGCTGCAGCCCCCCTCACTCTCTCCTCACCGTGCTCAGTCTCTTCCGCGTTCGTGACCATTTGATGCCACATTGCATGTGGACATGCGAGGGCAGAGCCCTGTCCACACAAGGGTGATGAGTGTGCCCAGCGGCCACCTGAGGCTTGCTTCACAAGCATGGTGGCCTCTGGGCCATGGAGCTTCCCAGTAGTCTGGGTTTCTCAGAAAGCAGAAGTCCAGGCTGCAGTTTCTGGCTGTCCGCAGCCTGGCTCAAGCCCCCAGGACACCTGCTCAGTGTGGAGCCCAGTTCTGGGCTCTCCACACTTCCCGCCCCACCGAACCTGCTCCTTCCCTGCCTCCCCTTTCCTCCCCTGGACACCTGATGGCTGTCCCTCAATGCTCTGCCATTTGTCCTGCAAGACTGGGCCCCCTCCGTCCTTGGGGCCAGTGCTGCCTCCTCCTCCATCTCCTTGGCAGGTCTTGATATCTGGCTGGCAGGGGCAGGATGATTCCTTGTTGCTCTTTTTTCTCTTCCATATAAACTTTCAATCTGCCTGTTAGGTTCCAGCTTTCACTGGAACTGGGTTAAAGGTGTACATCAACCTAAGAGGAATTCATACGTCATCTCTGGTATCATTTTCCTATCCCTGATCATGGAGTATCTCATTCATTTAGGTCTTAGTAGAATTATTCACAGATGCTTTATATTTTACTAATATTATGATTGAAATCTGTAAGTTACATTTCTTTAGTTGTTGCTAGAAAACAAGTGCATATCTGTTTTGAAGATTCGTGTGTCATCTCTTGATTTTGTAACTAGCAATCTTGCTAAATTCTTTGTTTTTTTTTGTTTTTTTTGTTTTTTTTTTGGAGATGGAGTCTCGCTCTGTCACCCAGGCTAGAGTGCAGTGGCGCAGTCTCGGCTCACTGCAAGCTCCGCCTCCCGGATTCACGCCATTCTCCCTCCTCAGCCTCCCGAGTAGCTGGGACTACAGGCGCCCGCCACCACACCCGGCTAATTTTTTGTATTTTTAGTAGAGACAGGGTTTCACCGTGTTAGCCAGGATGGTCTCGATCTCCTGACCTCGTGATCCGCCCGCCTCGGCCTCCCAAAGTGCTGGGATTACAGGCGTGAGCCACCGCGCCCGGCCAATCTTGCTAAATTCTTACGAATGCAAAGACATTTGTCTGTCAATTCCTTTACCTTTTCTGTGTAGAAAGTCATCTCTACGAGTGGATGGTTTTACATTTACAGAAATGTGGTTGATACATTTCTGGAGCCACTTTTTCAGTGCTTTGTTTCAGATGAGTTTCCCTGAGTAAGCCTGGCCTGCAGTTTCCCTTCCTGTGCTGCATCTGTCAGGTTTTGTCACGAGGGCTGTTTGCCTTCTTCAGCGAGTGAAGGAGCGTTCCTTTTTTCTGTTGTCTGGAAGAGCTCTTGTGAGGTCCAGCCATCACTGCCTTCAAGGCTTGGCAGGCTCACGATTCAGGTTCCAGGTACTGATTGTTTTTCCCCATTGGGTGTGGTATTCCTCAAGCTGTTTCTTCTTGAATTGGTTTCAGTAACTCGAGTGTTTCTAGTAAGTTGATTTGGGGCAGGCTCCGTAGCTGTCCATCCGTCACGCCTGAACTCCACAGGCCCTGGTAATTCTTAATATTGCTTGGCTGTGCCATCTTGTCTTTTTTCCTTCATTAATCTCACCAGAAGTTCATCCATTTCACCAGTATGTTATTTTATTTTTATTTATTTGTTTATTTATTTTGAGACGAAGTCTTGCTCTGTTGCCAGGCTGGAGTGCAGTGGTGTGATCTTGGCTCACTGCAACCTCTACCTCCCTGGTTCAAGTGATTCTCCTGCCTCAGCCTCCCAAGTAGCTGGGATTACAGGCAAGCGACGCTACACCTGGCTCATTTTTGTATTTTTAGTAGAGACGGGGTTTCACCATGTTGGCCAAGCTAGTCTCAAACTCCTGACCTCAAGTGATCCTCCTGTCTCGGCCTCCCAAAGTGCTAGGATTACAGGCGTGAGCCCCTGCGCCTGACCAATTTCACCCATATTTTTAAAGGAGCAGCTTTGACTTTGTTGCCTTCTCTGTGTTTTCTTGCGTGTTGCTCACTTTTCTGGCCCCTTCTTGCTTGATCTGGAGGTTGAGAATATTGATTCCTCAGCGTCTCACAGTGCAGGTATTTGAGGCAGTGTGCTTCCTTCCACCTCTTGCTGCACACACTTTGACAAGCTGTGTTCTCATGGCATGGGGCAGGCTGTCTTCCTCTCTAGTTTAGGGGAGTGACCTCAGCTTTCATGCCAGAGCTCAGTGGAGATCAGAAGCTCTGAACACAACCCGCCGCGTCCTACATGGGAGGTGTGAGCACCCCGTCTTTGGGGTCCCCAGGATTAGGGCTGGGAGGGAGCTGGAGTAACCTAAAGATGACGCCCTGCTGGTCTTTACTAGAAACCTGCCCCCTGGACCCATGTGCAGGATGGCCCCTGGCCCAACAGCACTGAGTCCCCTGCAGCAGCCGCGTGCAGGGCCAGGGCCTCACATGGTTGCTCTCCCGGGTTGTTGGGGGGCCAGGGCTGATGTTGACATGGCACTGTGGGCTGGGCCTGTGCCCAGGAATGCCACAAGGGGCTGCGACGTGCAGCCTCCAAGACAGCACCATGTCCATCCGGGCCTGAGGCCCAGCACCACATTAAGAAGTGAGGACCATTTATCAGCTCCCAGGTGAAAGCTCTGGGATAAGGGCTTCAGGAGTGGTCCAATCAAGGCACATGTTACTTGGACTTTGTCTCTGCCCAAGTTGCGGCCCCTTTGCTCTGAGGGCTGTACTGCACTCAGCACCTCCCTCGCTGCCCCGCTTGGGTTCCCAGGATGGCTGCCACTGCAGCCCCAAGTCAAACCTCCTCCGAATTGTGGGGTAAATTCCACCTCTTACTCTGACTGGACACACTTCACCCCTCAGGGCATGCGAGAGAATGGGAGGTGAAGGTTCACAGAGGAAACTGGGGTGCCCCCTGTGAACAGAGCTGCAGATGGGAGGCCCTGGTGCTCTCTCCTGGCCTCTGTCAAACCTGGCTGCCCCCCCCAGGTGCCGCCCATCCTGCCTCCAACCCATTTGGAGCCTCAGCCCATCCCGGCAGCTTCCTGCCCGCTGGTCCCCTGACAGGTGGGTGCCTCTGAATTTAGCCCACGCAGCCTGGCTGGTTCCTCAGCAGCCTTGGGGTGGGGGAAGTAGGTGGGCGAGAAGGTGGCCCCAAGCCCCTGGCAGCCCCTTGGGTCATGCAGGCAGCACCCACCAGGCCGGAAGCCTCTGCAGCAGCCCCACTGGGCCAGGTGGGAGCCGTAGCCCACACCTCACAGACCTCTGGGGCTTGCGGTTGCCCCCACAGACCCTTTCAGCAGACCGAGCACCTTTGGGGGCCTGGGGAGCCTGAGCAGCCACGCCTTTGGGGGCCTGGGCAGCCACGCACTGGGTGAGTGACCCAGCCTGTGCCCCCTCCCCCGATGCCCGCGCCCCTCCCCCGATGCCCGCGCCCTTCCCCCATGCCTGTGTCCTCTGCAGGAACCCTGATGCCTGGCTGACCTCCCTCCTCTCTGGGCTGGGCCCCCTGGGGGCACCCCCTTCTCAATATCTGCCTGGGACCCTCCTAAAACCCCTCCCAGGTTCTCCTGGGGCGTGGCTGGGGAGGGACAGACCCAACCTCACGCTCCGTGGCCTCTGCCCCCAGCTCCTGGCGGCAACATCTTTGCCCCGAAGGAGGGCTCCTCTGTGCACGGCCTGCCCAGCCCCCACGAGGCCTGGAACCGACTGCACCGGGCACCGCCCTCCTTCCCCGCTCCACCCCCGTGGCCCAAGTCCGTGGAGGTGGAGCGGGTGTCAGCCCTGACCAACCATGACCGAGAGCCGGACAATGGCAAGGAGGAGCAGGAACGGTGAGTGGCCCTCTTGTTCCCTATCCCCCCACTGTACCCCCCCCCCAGCCCCCGTTCTCTCTCCCCCTCTCCCCCTCCTCGCCGCACTGCTGCCCACTCA
>JABBCR010000017.1:0-30923 GCA_014849445.1 Cercopithecus mona | reverse complement strand
TCCCAGCTACTCGGGAGGCTGAGGCGGTGGATCACTTGGTCAGGAATTTGAGACCAGCCTGGCCAATGTGGTGAAACCCCATCTCTACTAAAAATACAAAAATTAGCCAGGTATGGTGGCATGCGCCTGTAGTCCCAGCTACTTGGGAGGCTGAGGCGGTGGATCACTTGGTCAGGAATTTGAGACTAGCCTGAGCAACATGGTGAAATACTATCTCTACTAAAACTACAAAAATTAGCCGGGTGTGGTGGCAAGCACCTGTAGTCTCAGCTACTCAGGAGGCTGAGGCAGAAGAATCGTGTGAACCTGGGAGGTGGAGGTTGCAGTGAGCCAAGATCATGCCATTGCACTCCAATCTGGGCAACATGGCAAAAACCCATCTCTATAAAATAAAATAAGAATAAGAGGGGCTGGGTGTGGTGGCTCATGCCTGTAATCCCAGCTACTCAGGAGGCTGAGGCAGGAGAATGACGTGAACCTGGGAGGTGGAGCTTGCAGTGAGCTGAGATCGTGCCACTGCACTCCAGCCTGGACAACATAATATAACCTAATCTCTTTAAAGAAAATCAGAATTTGGAATAAAATGAGAAGTCTGATATTCCAAAGCTAAGCCTTCAACTCCACAGTTAATTTGTTTCTGCTATAAGGTTTGGTCATGTTTAGTAGATGGGACCTCCAGTAGTCTGCAGATAAAGATCACCTTGGGAAACTGGAGCCTGGAGGTAAAATCTATGATCCACAAACTTCTTGCTTTCCCAGGCTTTTAGTGTTGCTTCAGCAGTACTCTTATTTTAAATTATTAAGGATTTGTGGTAAATAAATTATCACTTAAAGATTTTTCTGGCTGGTCGCGGTGGCTCATGCCTGTAATCCCAGCACCTTGGGAGGCCAAGGTGGGCGGATCACGAGGTTAGGAGATCGAGAGGATCCTGGCTAATGTGGTGAAACTCTGTCTCTACTAAAAATACAAAAATTAGCCAAGCGTGGTGGTGGGCACCTGTAGTCCTAGCTACTCGGGAGGCTGAGGCAGGAGAATGGCGTGAACCTGGGAGGTGGAGCTTGCAGTGAGCTGAGATCATGCCACTGCACTCCAGCCTGGGCAACAGAGCGAGAATCTGTCTCAAAAAAAAAACAAAAAAAAAAAGATTTTTCTTTAGGCCGGGCACGGTGGTTCATGCCTGTAATCCTAGCACTTTGAGAGGCCGAGGTGGGCAGATCATGAGATCAGGAGATTGAGACCATTCTGGCTAACACAGTGAAACCCCAACTCTATAAAATAAAATAAAAATAAGAGGCTTCCCATGTGGGGCCTAGTGTGGTGGCTCATGCCTGTAATCCCAGCACTTTGGGAAGCCGAGGTGGGCGAATCACAAGTTAAGGAGATGGAGACCATCCTGGCCAACATGGTGAAACTCTTTCTCTACTAAAACTACAAAAATTAGCCAGGTGTGGTGGTGGGCATCTGTAGTCCCAGCTACTGGGGAGGCTGAGGCAGGAGAATCACTTGAACCCAGGAGGCAGAGATTGTGGTGACAGAGCAACACTCTGTCTAAAAAAAAAAAAAAATTAGCCAAGCGTGGTGGTGGGCACCTGTAGTCCCAGCTACTCAGGAGGCTCAGGCAGGAGAATGGCGTGAACCTGGGAGGTGGAGCTTGCAGTGAGCCAAGATCATGCCACTGCCCTCCAGCCTGGGCAACTGAGTGAGACTCTGTCTCCAAAAAAAAAAAAATTAGCCGGGTGTGGTGGCAAGCACCTGTAGTCTCAGCTACTCAGGAGGCTGAGGCAGAAGAATCGTGTGAACCTGGGAGGTGGAGGTTGCAGTGAGCCAAGATCATGCCATTGCACTCCAATCTGGGCAACAGAGCGAGACTCCGTGTCAAAAAAAAAAAAAAAAATAGATTTTTATTTAATAAATAGCAAACCAGCTCTTGTTTTCTGGCAGCCAATGTTTATGTGCTTGGCTAGCAAAGGTTTTATTTTTTTTTTTTTTTTTGAGACGGAGTCTCGCTCTGCCGCCCAGGCTGGAGTGCAGTGGCCGGATCTCAGCTCACTGCAAGCTCCGCCTCCAGGGTTCACGCCATTCTCCTGCCTCAGCCTCCCGAGTAGCTGGGACTACAGGCGCCCACCACCTCGCCCGGCTAATTTTTGTATTTTTAGTAGAGACGGGGTTTCACCGTGTTAGCCAGGATGGTCTCGATCTCCTGACCTGGTGATCCTCCCGTCTCGGCCTCCCAAAGTGCTGGGATTACAGGCTTGAGCCAATGTTTATGTGCTTGGATAGCAAAGGTTTTAAAGTCTTTACTTCATTAGATTCAGTTGCCCAAGATTATGAAGTCACATATATACTTCTGTTTTGATTGTAGAGAGAGATGACAGTTACTTTGTTAATATACCTATATCCAAAATAACAACTGGAAAAAGTAAGAAGTTGAAGTGTCACAGCATAAGAATAAGAGGGGCTGGGTGTGGTGGCTCACACCTGTAATCCCAGCACTTTGGGAGGCTGAAGCAGGTGGATTGCTGGAGCCCAGGAGTTGGAGACTAGCCTGCGCAACATGGCAAAAACCCATCTCTATAAAATAAAATAAGAATAAGAGGCTTCCCATGTGGGGCCTGGTGTGGTGGCTTACGCCTGTAATCCCAGCACTTTGGGAGGCTGAGGCGGGTGGATCACTTCGGGTCAGGAATTTGAGACCAGCCTGGCCAATGTGGTGAAACCCCATCTCTACTAAAATACACACACACACAAAAAAAATTAGGCAGGCATGGTGGCACATGTCTGTAATCCCAGCTACTCAGGAAACTGAGGCAGAAGAATCGCTTGAACCCAGGAGGCAGAGGTTGCAGTGAGCCAACATTGCACTACTGGACTATGGCCTGGGCAACAGAGTGATACTCCGTATCAAAACAAACAAACAAACAAAAAAAACCTGTCACCATGGCTCATGCCTGTAATCCCAGCACTTTGGGAGGCCGAGGTGGGTGGATCACAAGGTCAGGAGTTGGAGACCATCCTGGCCAACATGGTGAAACCCCGTCTCTACTAAAACTACAAAAATTAGCCAGGTGCGGTGGTGCGCGTCTGTCGTCCCAGCTACTCGGGAGGCTGAGGCAGGAGAATCACTTGAACCCAGGAGGCAGAGATTGTGGTGACAGAGCAACACTCTGTCTAAAAAAAAAAAAGAAGAAGAAGAATAAGAGATAGGAACCTAATAAAGGTATAGCATATGAGGTTTTGTCAATGTGGATTGATTGACCTGGCTGGCTAAAACAGATTTCATTCCAATAAAAAAATTTAAGAATAATCCAGTCTCTCACTTCTTTCTATGCTTAAAAAAATAAAATAAAGTTGATTCAGGCCAGCTGTGATTTAATGGTGCTTATATTGATGGTAAAACTCTTCATTAAATGTCTTAAAATAGCAGAGTTGAAAGCCTAATAAGCTTCAGGGTCGGAGCCATTCCTGTCTTGTATTGTTCTTAGCCCTAATCTTGCCCAGCTTAAAATGTTTTCCATATGTAAAGGGACTTTTTAATATTAACTTTTTAATGTAAATTGCTTTAAGCAAATGTAGATTATCCCTACTTAATACATATAATTCCATATATAAGCATATTGTTTCAGGTTAAGGCAAAGATTCTCATATCTTTGCTAACTACCTTCAAAACATTGCAGTCTCTCAAATGAAAATGGTTATATACTCAAATATTAATTGAGAGCATGACAGAGGAAAGATAGAACCAATAAGTTTGGGATAAGAAAAAGTTATTATGACATAACTTTGGAATTTTCTGTCAACAAGATATAATTACAAGATGGATATAAAAAGTTTTGAACTTGTAAAACATGTTTCATAGTATAATGTATCATCTTTATTTAGTATTATTTTATCCCTCTCTTAAACCAATCCTTTCCTTAAATTATGCTTCACTCAATCATCTTTGAATGTTATATGATATGGCTTTTCCTCATCTGCCCACTTTGCAGGTGTGAACACTGAGGCAATGAACCAGAACAGTGGTGACTTACCTCAGGTCACACATACACTTAGAAGAATGTTTCCTGGCTGAACCATGTAATACCAACTGAAGACCCTCCCCCACCTCATAAACAAGCTAAAATTTCAGATTGCTTTTCTTAGTTCTCATGATAGGTGCCAAATAAAGACAAAATATTTTGGATCCTTTTCATAACGAAGTGGAATTCAGAGAAATTTACTAAAAATTATTCTTTGATAGGCTGTCTTATTTTTAGAAAAATCGTTTAGGGTAGATCCAGTGTAAGAATGATGTCAGGCTGGGCACGGTGGCTCACACCTGTAATCCCAGCACTCTGGGAGGCCAACGTGGGCGGATCACTTGAGGTCAGGAGTTTGAGACCAGCCTGGCCAAGATGGCAACACGCTGTCTCAATGAAAAATACTAAAAACAGTTGAGCATGGTGGTGTGTGCCTGTAATCCCAGCTACTTGGGAGGCTTAGACAGGAGAATCGCTTGAACCTGGGAAATGGAGGTTGCAGTGAGCCGAGATCGCATCATTGCTCTCCAGCCTGGGTGACAGAGTGAGACTCCATATTAAAAAAAAAAAAAATGATGTAGCTGGTTGGGTGTGGTGGCTCATGCCTGTAATCCCAGCACTTCAGAAGGCCAAGGCGGTAGGATCACTTGAGCCCAGAAGTTTGAGGCTGCAGTGAGTCATGATTGCACCACTGCACTCCAGCTCAGGTGACACAGTGAGACTCTGTCTTTAAAAAGAAAAAGAAAAATGATGGCTGGGTGCGGGGACTCACACCTGTAATCCCAACACTTTGGAGGCCGAGGCAGGTGGATCACGAGGTCAGGAGTTTGAGACCAGCCTAACCAACATGGTGAAACCCCGTCTCTACCAAAAATACAAAAATTAGCTGGGCATGGTGGTGCACACCTGTAATCCCAGTTACTCAGGAGGCTGAGGCAGGAGAATTGCTTGAACTCGGGAGGTGGAGATTGCAGTGAGCCGAGATTGTGCCATGGCACTCCAGCCTGGGCAACAGAGCAAGACTCTATCTCAAACAAAAAAAAAAGAAACTGAATTGTTGCCACTTCTGCAATAACTTCATCACTCCTTTCTCGCTTATACTGTGTTCCTAGTGCCTTAACATGGTTACTATCAGAAACTTATTTTTGAGCATCTACACTGCTGTTTCACAACCAATTGAGTTTTTTGTTTCTTTGTTTGCATTTTTTTGAGACGGAGTCTTACTGTGTCACCCAGGCTAGAGTTCAGTGGTGTGATCTCGGCTCCCTACAACCTCCACATCCTGGGTTCAAGCAATTCTTGTGCCTGAGCCTCTTGAGTAGCTGCGACTACAGGTGAGCGCCACCATGCCCAGCTAATTTTTTGTATTTTTAGTAGAGATGAGGTTTCACCATGTTGGCCAGGCTGGTCTTGAATTCGTGATCTCAAGTGATCTGCCCACCTTGCCCTCCCAAAATCCTGGGATTACAGGCGTAAGCCACTGTGCCCGGCCACCAATTGAGTTAGGTAAAACATTTGAGGGTGAAGAGTGGATGAATGAAAGCTAAGAGGGCAGACGTCTTCATTCTGGGCCTGGCAAGGGAATGTGCTAGTCATTTGGGTTGGGAAACCGTATATCAATGTAAAAAATGTGAAATAGGGGCCAGAGGATCTCTTGAGGCCAGGAATGTGAGACCAGCCTGGGCCCCATAGTGAGACCCCCATCTCTATAACAATTTAAAAATTAACTGGGTATGGTGGTGTGTGCCCGTAGTCTCAGATACTTGGGAGGCTGGGGTGGGAGGAACATTTGAACCTGGAGGTCAAGGCTGGAGTGAGCTGTGATTGTGACCCTGTACTCCAGCCTGGGAGACAGAGCGAGATCCTGTATCAAAAAGAGAAAAAATGTGAAATAAAGTTCTTTTTGCAACTATTCTCTATCCAAACCCACTAAAAATATAAAAATAACACAATAGAGGGAAAACTCCCACTTCCATTAAAGGGTAACCACAGCTACTAGGAAGTGAAGGTGCAGGCTAAGAGTTGACACCTCACTTCTCATACCTTGAAACAATATGCATCTTTTCCACAAGTGCCAGAGTCTTAAAATGAATATTCTTAGATTGTAGATTAGAGCAGTCTGATAAAACAACAAGGTCAGGCCACAGGAGAAGCAAATAATATTCTTACAGAGACTCAGTTTCTGTCCGGGAGGTGGAGCTGGGGATAAACCAAGCCATCCCCGCCATTTGTATGATCTCTGACCTAGCTTCTTAGTTGAGGTGGAGCTTTAGAGGTGGAATGGGGTGAAGGAGATAGTATTATAGCAATAGGTAGAAACCCTATGGCCTAAAGGGCTTTGTCTCAATTTTCTTGAATCCTGAGAGGTGAAGAGAGATGTATCCATAGAGCAAAAGAAATAACAGGTTTTGACCAGGCACAGTGGCTCACGCCTGTAATCCCAGCACTTTGGGAGGCTGTGGTGGGTGGATCATGAGGTCAGGAGTTCAAGACCAGCCTGGCCAAGATGGTGAAACCCCGTTTCTAGTAAAAATACAAAAGTTAGCTGGGCATGGTGGCAGACTCCTGTAATCCCAGTTATTCAGGAGGCTGAAGCAGGAGAACTGCTTGAACCCAGGAGGTGGAAGTTGCAGTGAGCCAAGATCATGCCACTGCGCTCCAGCCTGGGTGACAGAGCAAGACTCTGAGGAAAAAAAAATTAAGAGCACACTAGAAAAATTCTAAAGATGAAATGTACTTCCCTCCAGGTTTTCTGTAATTCTTTGACTCAGTCTATGTCAGGTTTTTTTGTTTGTTTGTTTTTTTTTTTTTTTTTTTTTTTTTTTTTTTTTTTTTTTTTTTTTTTTTTTTTTTTTTTTTTTTTTTTTTTTTTTTTTTTTTTTTTTTTTTTTTTTTTTTTTTTTTTTTTTTTTTTTTTTTTTTTTTTTTTTTTTTTTTTTTTTTTTTTTTTTTTTTTTTTTTTTTTTTTTTTTTTTTTTTTTTTTTTTTTTTTTTTTTTTTTTTTTTTTTTTTTTTTTTTTTTTTTTTTTTTTTTTTTTTTTTTTTTTTTTTTTTTTTTTTTTTTTTTTTTTTTTTTTTTTTTTTTTTTTTTTTTTTTTTTTTTTTTTTTTTTTTTTTTTTTTTTTTTTTTTTTTTTTTTTTTTTTTTTTTTTTTTTTTTTTTTTTTTTTTTTTTTTTTTTTTTTTTTTTTTTTTTTTTTTTTTTTTTTTTTTTTTTTTTTTTTTTTTTTTTTTTTTTTTTTTTTTTTTTTTTTTTTTTTTTTTTTTTTTTTTTTTTTTTTTTTTTTTTTTTTTTTTTTTTTTTTTTTTTTTTTTTTTTTTTTTTTTTTTTTTTTTTTTTTTTTTTTTTTTTTTTTTTTTTTTTTTTTTTTTTTTTTTTTTTTTTTTTTTTTTTTTTTTTTTTTTTTTTTTTTTTTTTTTTTTTTTTTTTTTTTTTTTTTTTTTTTTTTTTTTTTTTTTTTTTTTTTTTTTTTTTTTTTTTTTTTTTTTTTTTTTTTTTTTTTTTTTTTTTTTTTTTTTTTTTTTTTTTTTTTTTTTTTTTTTTTTTTTTTTTTTTTTTTTTTTTTTTTTTTTTTTTTTTTTTTTTTTT
This sequence comes from Cercopithecus mona, assembly GCA_014849445.1. Taxonomy (NCBI): domain Eukaryota; kingdom Metazoa; phylum Chordata; class Mammalia; order Primates; family Cercopithecidae; genus Cercopithecus; species Cercopithecus mona. The sequence goes on along the minus strand of JABBCR010000017.1, from coordinate 23,318 downwards.
TTTTTTTTTTTTTTTTTTTTTTTTTTTTTTTTTTTTTTTTTTTTTTTTTTTTTTTTTTTTTTTTTTTTTTTTTTTTTTTTTGAGACAGAGTCTTGCTCTGTCACCCAGGCTGGAGTGCAATGGCACAATCTCGGCTCACTGCAACCTCCGCCTCCCAGGTTCAAGTAATTCTCCTGCCTCAGCCTCCCAAGTTTATGCGGACATATGTCTTCATTTCTCTTGGGTATATAGCTAGGAATTGAATAGCTGAGTCATCCATCGAGGTTTTTTAATATATTTCTTTGTCTTTTTTAATTTTAATATTTTAACTTGGTTCTTTTTTGTATCTTCCATTGCTCAGTGAAGGGGGCCATTCCCTCCACACCTGTCGGCATTTCTCATCAGGTGGAAGAAAAGACTTGAGAAAAGAAAGAGACACAGAGACAAAGTACTGAGAAAGAAAAGTGGGCCTAGGGGACAGGCACTCAGCATATGGAGGACCCACGCCGGCACTGTCTCTGAGTTTCCTCAGTATTTATTGATCATTATCTTTACCATCTCGGAGAGGGGAATGTGGCAGGACAATAGGGTGATAGTGGGAAGAGGGTCACCAGGAGAACATGTGAACAAATGTCTCTGTGTCATAAACAAGCTGAAGAAAAAGGTGCTGTGCTTTGATGTGCACATACATAAACATCTTGGTGCATTAAAGAGCAGCATTGCTGCTACCATGTCTCAGCTCCAGCCCTAAGGCGGTTTTCTCCTATCTCAGTACATAAGAACATACAATCGGGTTTTACACCCAGGGACCAGCAGGAGATAGATGGCTTCTTCTTATCTCAACTGCAAAGAGGCCTTCCTCTTTTACTAATCCTCCTCAGCACAGACCCTTTATGGGTGTCGGGCTGGGGGACGGTCAGCTCTTTCTCTTCCCAGGAGGTCATATCTCAGACTATCACATGGGAAGAAACCTTGGACAGTACCTGGCTTTCCTAGGCAGAGGTCCCTGCGGCCTTCAGCAGTGTTTGTATCCCTGGGTACTTGAGATTAGAGGATAGTGATGACTTTTAACAAGTATACTGCCTTTAAGCACTTGTTTAACAAAGCACACCCTGCACAGCCCTTAATCCATTAAACCTTGAGTAAACACAGCACATGTCTCTGCAAGGTCAGGGTCGGGGGTAGGGTTATAGGTTAACAGCATCTCAAGGCAGAAGAATTTTTCTTAGTGCAGAACAAAATGGAGTCTCTTATGTCTACTTCTTTCTACATAGAAACAGTAACAGTCTGATCTCTCTTTCTTTTCCCCACAGCTCAGGGTTTTGTTTGTTTGTTTTTTGTTGCTTTGAGGAGGAATGAGTTGAGGATAGAGAGTTCCCTTTTTTATTATTTCTGAGACAGGGTTCTCGCTATGTTACCAAGTTCGATCTCAAACTCCTGAGTACAAGGCATCCTCCCACCTCAGCCTCCAGAGTAGTTGGGACTATAGACATGAGACACCACACCTGGCTATAGCTATGGACATTCCTGTGACAGGGTGAGGTTGCCGGTCAGTCCCCAGGAATAGCCAATCTCTGCCCACCTGGCAGCCCAGACACCTCAGTAAGTCCTCTCAGGCCAGCTGCTCAGCTCCTCAGCGCTTCCCAAGTGCTTGGTGCTCAGCAACATGAGGAGAGTTTTGTTGTCGTTTGCTTGCAATTTTAAAAATTGAAATAAAATTCACATAGCATTAAAGTCACTATTTGTGGTGGGATGTGGTGTCTTATGCCTGTAATCCCAGGTACTCGGTAGGCTGAGGTGGGAGAATCGCTTGAACCCAGGAGGTGGAGGTTGCAGTGAGCTGAGATCTTGCCACTAGACTCCAGCCTGGGTAACAGAGCAAGACCCTGTCTCTAAATAAATAAATAACTAGAATCATGCAATGTGTGACCTTTTCTGTGTGGCTGCTTTCACTTAGTGTGAGGGTTTTCTCTCTCTTTTTTTCTATAAAACAACGGTTTAGAAGAAAGCATGATATTGTCGAGATGCATCCATATTACAGCATGTACTTCATTTATTTTGTATGGCTGAGTAATTGTGTAGATAAACCTCATTTATCCATTCTTCAATTGAGGGACATTTGCCCTGTTTCCACTTGTGGACTATTATGAATAATGCTGCTATGAGCACTCATGAACACATTTTTATGCGGACATATGTTTTCATTTCTCTTGGGTATATAGCTAGGAATTGAATAGCTGAGTCATCCATCGAGGTTTTTTAATATATTTCTTTGTCTTTTTTAATTTTAATATTTTAACTTGGTTCTTTTTTGTATCTTCCATTGCTCAGGGATTTTTGTTTGTTTGTTTGTTTTTGTTGTTTGTTTTTTTAGACAGAGTTTCATTCTATTGCCCAGGCTGGAGTGCAGTGGGGTGATCTCTGCTCAACCTCTTCTTCCCAGGTTCAAGTAATTCTCCTGCCTCAGCCTCCCAAGTAGCTGGGACTACAGGTGCGTGCCACCACGCCCAGCTAGTTTTTTTTTTTTTTTTTTCCATTTTTGGTAGAGATGTGGTTTCACCAAGTTGGCCAGGTTGGTCTTGAACTCCTGGCCTCAAGTGATACACCCAACTCGGCCTCCCAAAGTGCTGGGATTAACAGGCGCCAGCCACCGCACCTGACCAAGGTTTTTTACTTCTTTGTTGAGACTTTTTTTTAAAGTGAAAGCAAGTTTATTAGAGAAGCAAAGAAATAAAAGAATAGCTACTCCATAGATAGAGAAAGCCCAAGGGCTGCTGGTTGGCTATTTTTATGGTTATTTCTCTATCATATACCAAACAAGGGGTGAATTATTCATGAGTTTTCCAGGAAAGGGGGAAGAATTGCCAGGAACTGAGGTTTCTTCCCTCTTTTAGACCACATAGGTACAATTGCCACGGTGTTTGCAAGCTGTCATGGCACTAGTGGGAGTGTCTTTTAGCATGCTAATGTATTATGATTAGCATATAATGAGCAAGAAGACAATCAGAGGTCACTTTCCTTGCCATCTTGGATTTTTTTTTTTTTCTGGGATTGAGTCTCACTCCGTCACCCAGGCTGGAGTGCAGTAGTGCGATTCTCATGTCTCAGCCTCCCAAGTAGCTGGGATTACAGGCAACCAGCACCACGCCCTGCTAATTTTGTATTTTTAGTAGAAATGGGTTTCACCATGTTGGCCAGGCTAGTCTCAAACTCCTGACCTCAAGTGATCCACCTGCCTTGACCTCCCAAAGTGCTGGGATTATAGGCATGATCCACTGCGCCCCGCCTGAAATCTTGGTTTTGGTGGATTCTAGCTGGCTTCTTTATAGCATCCTGTTTTATCAGCAGGGTCTTTGTGACCTATATCTTGCGAAACCAATCCTGTGGACCTTCTATCTTATCCTGAGACTCAGAATGCCAAACCTCCTGGGAATGAGGCCAAGCAGGTCTCAGACTCATTTTACCTAGCCCTATTTAAGATGGAGTCACTCTGGTTTGAATGCCTCTGACATATTTCCCCTCTCCCTTGTACAAGTGGTAAACTCTTTTTTTTGTTTTTTTGAGACAGGGACTTGCTCTGTCGCCCAGGCTGGAGTACAGTGGCACCATCATAGCTTGTTGCAGCTTCAACCTCCTGGGCTCAAGTGATTCTCCCACCTCAGTCTCCTGATTAGCTTGGACTACAGATGTGCACCACACTCCTGGCTAATTTACTTTGATTTTTAGTAGAGACAAGGTCTTACTATGTTTCCTAGGCTAGTCTCGAACTCCTGAGCTCAAGTGGATCTGACCATGTCGGCTTCCCAAAGTGGTGGAATTACAGGTGTGAGCCACCATACTCAGCCTATAAGGGGACACTTAATCCTAAGGATTGCAAAGGAATGAAGATCCATTTGTTTGTAACTTATTCAGGCTAAATAACGGTAATAATATTTCTGCCTAACAATAGAGTCACATGTAATCAAGGTAGAGAGAAGCTCAGTCAGAAAGCCTCAGTATGGTGAGCCATTCAGATCTCTCAGACCCAAAGAAAGGTAATACCTATCCCTCTTGTTTCTTCTGAACAGCAGTTAGTGGTCAGTGATTGGTTCAAAGGAATAAACAGGGTCAGTCCAAAGTCAGCCAATTGTTGCTGCACAGACGATTTTCCTTTGGGTCAAGGGTCTCTCCAGTATCGTCATGTTGTGGTTGGCCAGGAAAATGTTACCGGAAAGGGATCCATATCCAGACCCCATGAGCCAGATCTTGGATCTCACACAAGAAATAGTTCGTGCTGAGCCTATAAAGTGAAAGCAAGTTTATTAGAGAAGTAAAGAAACAAAAGAATGGCTTCTCCATAGACAGAGCAGACTAATTTTTGTTTATTTCAAGAGTGTTTTTAGTTTTTTATTTTATTTATTTTTTGAGACAGAGTCTCACACTGTCACCCAGGCTGGAGTGCAATGGCGTGATCTTCGCTCACTGTCACTTCTACGTCCTGGGTTCAAGCGATTCTCCTGCCTCAGCCTCCCGAGTAGCTGGGATTACAGGCACACAGCACAACACCCTGCTAATTTTGTATTTTTAGTAGAAACAGGTTTCACCATGTTGGCCAGGTTAGTCTCAAACTCCTGACCTCAAGTGATCCACCTGCCTTGGCCTCCCAAAGTGCTGGGATTACAGGCATGAGCCACTGTGCCCCGCCTGAAATCTTGGTTTTGGTGGGTTCTAGCTGGCTTCTTTATAGCATCCCGTTTTATCAGCAGGGTCTTCGTGACCTGTATCTTGTGAAACCAGTCCTGTGGACCTCCTGTCTTATCCTGTGACTTAGAATGCCTAACCTCCTGGGAATGAGGCCACGCGAGTCTCAGACTCATTTTACCCAGCCCTATTTAAGATGGAGTCACTCTGGTTTGAATGCCTCTGACATATTTCCTCTCTCCCTTGTACAGTAGTAGACTCTTTTTTTTTTTTTTTTCCTAAGACAGGGTCTCGCTCTATCGCCCAGGCTGGAGGGCAGTGGCACCATCATAGCTCACTGAAGCTTCAACCTCCCAGGCTCAAGTGATTCTCCCACCTGAGCCTCCTGATTAGCTTGGACTTGCACCACACTCCTGGCTAATTTACTTTGCTTTTTAGTAGAGACAAGGTCTTACTATGTTGCCCAGGCTAGTCTCAAACTCCTGAGCTCAAGTGGATCTGACCATGTTGGCTTTCCAAAGTGGTGGAATTACAAGTGTGAGCCACCATGCGCAGCCTATAAGGGGTCACTTAATCCTAAGGGTTGCAAAGTAATGAAGATCCATTTGTTTGTAACTTATTCAGGCTAAATAACGGTAATGATATTTCTGCCTAACAATAGAGTCACATGTAATCAAGGTACAGAGAAGCTCAGTCAGAAAGCCTCAGTATGGTGAGCCATTCAGAACTCTCAGACCCAACGAAAGGTGATATCCATCCCTCTTGTTTCTTCTGAACAGCAGTTAGTGGTCAGTGACTGGTTCAAAGGAATAAGCAGGGTCAGTCCAAAGTCAGCCAATTGGTGCTGCACAGATGATTTTCCTTTGGGTCAAGGGTCTCTCCAGTATCGTCATGTTGTGGTTGGCCAGGAAAATGTTACCGGAAAGGGATCCATATCCAGACCCCATGAGCCAGATCTTGGATCTCACACAAGAAATAATTTGTGCTGAGCCCATAAAGCGAAAGCAAGTTTATTAGAGAAGTAAAGAAACAAAAGAATGGCTTCTCCATAGACAGAGCAGCCTAATTTTTGTTTGTTTGTTTCAAGTGTGTTTTTATTTTTTTATTTTATTTATTTATTTTTTGAGATGGAGTCTTGCACTGACACCCAGGCTGGAGTGCAATGGCGTGATCTTGGCTCACTGCAACCTCTGCCTCCCGGGTTCAAGCGATTCTCCTGCCTCAGCCTCCTGAGTAGCTGGAATTACAGGTGCCTGCCGCCACAACCAACTAATTTTTGGTATTTTTAGTGGAGATGGGGTTTCATGATGTTGGCCAGGCTGGTCTCGATCTCCTGACCTCATGATTCGCCCGCCTCAGCCTCCCAAAGTGCTGGGATTACAGGCATGAGCCACCGCGCCTAGCCTCAAGTGTGTTTTTGTTGTTGTAGTTTAGAGCCGGGGTCTCTCTGTGTTGCCCAGGCTGGTCTTGAACTCCAGGATTCAAGTGATCCCACTGCCTCAGCCTTCCCAGTAGCTGGGACTACAGGCAACTTGCCTGGCACAGTCATGTTCTCAATTGCTCACTGAAGTATTTTTATGATGGCTACTATAGGTGTTACTGGAATGGGGTCCTGATCCAGACCCCAAGACAGGGTTCTTGGATATCATGCAGGAAATAATTCGAGGCCAATCCATTGAGTGCAGTGAAAGCAAATTTATTAGGAAGGTAAAGGAAAAAACAATGGCTACTCTACAGGCGGAGCAGCAACACGGCTGCTGGACTAAGGGTACTTACAGCTATTTCTCAATTATGTGCTAAACAAGGGGTGGGTTATTCACGAGTTTTCTGGGAAAGAGGTGGGCAATTCCCAGAACTGAGCGTTCCTCTCCCTTTTATTTATTTATTTAAATAAAATTTTTTTTTTCTTCCCCCTTTTAGGCCATATAGGGTAACTTCTGGACGTGGCCATGGAATTTGTAAACTGTCATGGTGCTAGTGGGAGTGTCTTTTAGGCTCCTAATACATTATAATTAGCATATAATGATCAGCTGAGACGACCAGAGGTCGCTTTCATTGCCATCTTGGTTTTAGTAGGTTTTGAATGGCTTCTATACTGCATCCTGTTTTATCAGCAAGGTCTTTGTGACCTGTACCTTGTGCTAACTCCTATCTCATCCTGTGACTACGAACACCTAACCTCCTGGGAATGAGGCCACGCGAGTCTCAGACTCATTTTACCCAGCCCTATTTAAGATGGAGTCACTCTGGTTTGAATGCCTCTGACATATTTCCTCTCTCCCTTGTACAGTAGTAGACTCTTTTTTTTTTTTTTTTTTTTTTTTTTTTTTTTTTTTTTTTTTTTTTTGAGACAGGGACTTGCTCTGTCACCCAGGCTGGAGTGCAATGGCGTGATCTTCGCTCACTGTCACTTCTACGTCCTGGGTTCAAGCGATTCTCCTGCCTCAGCCTCCCGAGTAGCTGGGATTACAGGTGCCTGCCACCACACCCAGCTAATTTTTGGTATTTTTAGTAGAGACAGGGTTTCATCATGTTGGCTAGGCTGGTCTCGATCTCCTGACCTCATGATTCGCCTGCGTCAGCCTCCCAAAATGCTGAGATTACAGGCATGAGCCACCGCGCTGAGTCTCAAGTGTGTTTTTGTTGTACTTTAGAGACGGGGTCTCTCTGTGTTGCCCAGGCTGGTCTTGAACTCCAGGATTCAAGTGATCCCACTTCCTCAGCCTTCCCAATAGCTGGGACTACAGGCAACTTGCCTGGCACAATCAGGTTCTTAATTGCTCACTGAAGTATTTTTATGATGGCTGCTATAAGGGTTACTGGAATGGGGTCTTGATCCAGACCCCAAGACAGGGTTCTTGGATATCATGCAGGAAATAATTCAAGGACAATCCATAGAGTAGAGTGAAAGCAAGTTTATTAGGAAAGTAAAGAAAGAAACAATGGCTACTCTATAGGCGGAGCAGCAACACGGCTGCTGAACTAAGGATACTTAATAGTTATTTCTCAATTATGTGCTAAACATGGGGTGGGTTATTCATGAGTTTTCTGGGAAAGAGGTGGGTAATTCCCAGAACTGAGGGTTCCTCCCCCTTTTATTTATTTATTTATTTATTTAATTAAAAAATTTTTTTCCTCCCACTTTTAGACCATATAGGGTAGCTTCCTGACATTGCCATGGCATCTGTAAACTGTCATGGTGCTGGTGGGAGTGTCTTTCAGCATGCTAATACATTATAATTAGCATATAATGAGGAGTGAGGATGACCCAAGGTCACCCTCATGGCCATCTTGGTTTTGGCAGGTTTCGGCTGGCTTCTTGATCTCAACCTGTTTTATCAGCAAGGTCTTCATGACCTGTATCTTGTGCTGATCTCCTATTTCATCCTGTGACTTAGAACACCTAGCCTCCTGGGAATGCTGCCCAGAAGGTCTCAGCCTTATTTTACTCAGCCTCTATTCAAGATGGAGTTCCTCAGGTTCAGACGCCTCTGACATAAGTCTTTGTCAGATCACTCTAACATCTGTGCCATGCCTGTGTTTGTGTCTGTCCCTCTTTTTTCCTTTCTTTCTTTTTTCCTGTCTTGCTTTTTCCTTTTTTTGTTTTTTTTTTTTGAGACAGAGTCACACTCTATTGCCCAGGCAGTGGCACCACCTCAGCTCACTGCAATGTCTACCTCCCAGGTTCAAGTGATTCTCATGTCTCAGCCTCCCAAGTATCTGGGATTATAGGGGTACTCTACCATGCTAATTTTTGTATTTTTTGGTAGTGGTGAGGATTCACCATGTTGGCCAGGCTGGTCTCGAATTCCTGGCCTCAAGTTTTCCACTCGCCTCAGCCTCCCCAAGTGCTGGGATTATAGGCATGAGCCACTTCGCCCAGCCAGATTCTGTTCTTGTTCACTTTGAGATCTTCCTGGTTCTTGGTATGACGAGTGCTCTGTAATTGAAACCTGGACATTGTGATATTGTAAAACTCTGGGTTTTGTTTAAATCTGGTATTTTAGCTAATACCACTCAAACCTCTGACAGCACTCTAGTGGGAGAAAATGGCTGCCGCCTTTTTACTGCCAGATCAGGGTGGAGGTCCAGGTTTTCCACTCAGGCGCCCTTGACAGTGAAAGGAGAGACAAGTGGGAGGTTGTTGGTGCCTCTGGGTGGGGAGAGAAGTTCAGGCTCTCCACTAGGCCTCTGCTGGTGCCACCTTGGCTGGGAAGTAGAAGGGCTCCTTGTTACTGCTTTCCATGTGGCCTCCACTGACACTGCAGAGGGTGGCCTTGTTATTTCAGAGCTGTGGCCAAAGTCCTCACTCCACTAGGCTGCCTCTGACACTACCTCAGTGGGGACAGGAAGGGGTTCTCCCCATGGGGATCTTGAATTTCTATCCCTAGCTGGTACCAGTAGAAGTCCGAACTCCCCATGTGGTCTCCTCTGACACTGTCCAGGATGAAGTGCTCCCCACTGTGCCTTCTCCATCACCACTGCATAAATTGGATGGCACATGAGGACAATTGGGGATACATCTTTACAACCTGGCAAGGATGGAAGTCTAGGCTCTCCAATTGGCCTTTACTGTGAGATGGGGGTGGACCCAGTTATTTCTCAATTATGTGCTAAACAAGGGGTGGGTTATTCACGAGTTTTCTGGGAAAGAGGTGGGCAATTCCCAGAACTGAGCGTTCCTCTCCCTTTTATTTATTTATTTAATTAAAAAATTTTTTTCCTCCCACTTTTAGACCATATAGGGTAGCTTCCTGACATTGCCATGGCATCTGTAAACTGTCATGGTGCTGGTGGGAGTGTCTTTCAGCATGCTAATACATTATAATTAGCATATAATGAGGAGTGAGGATGACCCAAGGTCACCCTCATGGCCATCTTGGTTTTGGCAGGTTTCGGCTGGCTTCTTGACCTCAACCTGTTTTATCAGCAAGGTCTTCATCACCTGTATCTTGTGCTGATCTCCTGTTTCATCCTGTGACTTAGAACACCTAGCCTCCTGGGAATGTTGCCCAGAAGGTCTCAGCCTTATTTTACTCAGCCTCTATTCGAGATGGAGTTCCTCAGGTTCAGACGCCTCTGACATAAGTCTTTGTCAGATCACTCTAACATCTGTGCCATGCCTGTGTTTGTGTCTGTCCTTCTTTTTCCTTTTTTGTTTTTTTGAGACAGAGTCTTGCTCTGTCGCCCAGGCTGGAGGCAGTGGCACGACGTCAGCTCACTGCAGTCTCCACCTCCCAGGTTCAAGTGATTCTCCTGCCTCAGCCTCCTGAGTAGCTGGGACTACAGGCCACTTGCCTGGCACAGTCAGGTTCTTAATTGCTCACTGAAGGATTTTTATGATGGCTACTATAGGTGTTACTGGAATGGGGTCCTGATCCAGACCCCAAGACAGGGTTCTTGGATATCATGCAGGAAATAATTCGAGGCCAATCCATTGAGTGCAGTGAAAGCAAATTTATTAGGAAGGTAAAGGAAAAAACAATGGCTACTCTACAGGCGGAGCAGCAACACGGCTGCTGGACTAAGGGTACTTACAGCTATTTCTCAATTATGTGCTAAACAAGGGGTGGGTTATTCACGAGTTTTCTGGGAAAGAGGTGGGCAATTCCCAGAACTGAGCGTTCCTCTCCCTTTTATTTATTTATTTAAATAAAATTTTTTTTTTCTTCCCCCTTTTAGGCCATATAGGGTAGCTTCCTGACGTTGCCATGGCATCTGTAAACTGTCATGGTGCTGGTGGGAGTGTCTTTCAGCTTACTAATGCATTATAATTAGCATACAATGAGGAGTGAGGATGACCCAAGGTCACCCTCATGGCCATCTTGGTTTTGGCAGGTTTCGGCTGGCTTCTTGACCTCAACCTGTTTTATCAGCACTGTCTTCATGACCTGTATCTTGTGCTGATCTCCTATTTCATGCTGTGACTTAGAATGCCTAGCCTCCTGGGAATGCTGCCCAGAAGGTCTCAGCCTTATTTTACTCAGCCTCTATTCGAGATGGAGTTCCTCAGGTTCAGACGCCTCTGACATAAGTCTTTGTCAGATCACTCTAACATCTGTGCCATGCCTGTGTTTGTGTCTGTCCTTCTTTTTCCTTTCTTTCTTTTTCCTTTCTTCTTTTTTTCTGGTAGCCGGAAGGGTTAGTCTCATTTTCCGCTTCAAATTATAAGAAGTTTGCTAACTTGCTCCTGTGCCAGGGTGCTTGGTTGCAAGCCTTCTTGACAGACTGGGGCTCCAGCATTCTTTCAAAGAAGTAATATTTTTAGGCTTTGAGACCTGCCCTTTGACCCCAAGTCTAATGGGGTGATAGAATGGTGGGGTCTCCTCATCTTGGTTAGAAAGCTTATTGGCTTTGATGGCCCCAAGTGCAGGAGAGACAGCGGCCTTAACTTCTTTCAAACCAAAAATTATTGAGGCCTTTCTTTATTGTAGAATTTTTGGGAAGTATAGAAAGCTCAAAGAAAGAAAGAAAATTGCTGTAATCTTGTCACTCAGAAATAATTTCTGTTAACATAATGATCATTATTCCAATCCTCAATCAATCCTCCTCAAACATTATGGAATGTTTTAAATGCTTCATAGGTTTTGTTCTATTAAGAAAGAGGCGAGAGGCAGGCTGCCCGCGGTGGCTCATGCCTGTAATCCCTGCACTTTGGGAGGCCGAGGTGGGCGGATCACAAGGTCAGGAGATGGAGACCATCCTGGATAACACGGTGAAACCTCATCTCTACTAAAAATACAAAAAATTGGCCAGGCGCAGTGGCTCACGCCTGCAATCCTAGCACTTTGGGAGGCCGAGGTGGGTGGATCACCAGGTCAGGAGATTGCCCTGGCTAACACAGTGAAACCCTATCTCTACTAAAAATACAAAAAAAAAAAAAAAAAAAAAAATTAGCCGGGCGTGGTGTTGGGCACCTGTAGTCCCAGCTACTCGGGAGGCTGAGACAGGAGAATGGCGTGAACCCAGGAGGCGGAGGTTGCAGTGAGCCGAGATCGCGCCACTGCACTCCAGCCTGGGCCACAGAGTGAGACTCCGTCACAAAAAAAAAAAAAAAAAAAAAAAACCAGAAAAACAAAAAATTAGCCAGGCAGGCCGGGCGCGGTGGCTCAAGCCTGTAATCCTAGCACTTTGGGAGGCCGAGACGGGCGGATCACGAGGTCAGGAGATTGAGACCATCCTGGCTAACACGGTGAAACCCCGTCTCTACTAAAAAATACAAAAAACTAGCCGGGCGAAGTGGCGGGCGCCTGTAGTCCCAGCTACTCGGGAGGCTGAGGCAGGAGAATGGCGTGAACCCAGGAGATGGAGGTTGCAGTGAGCCAAGATTGCACCATAGCACTCCAGCCTGGGCAATACAGCGAGACTCCATCTCAAAAAAAAAAAAAAAAGGAAAGAAAGTGGGGAAAGGTAGAGTACTGGGAAGTGTGAACTGGCTCCTCACCTCAGAATCAAAGGATTTTCCTGGAATCCCAGCACTTTGTGAGGCTGAGGCGGGCAGATGACTTGAGCACAGGAGTTTGTGACCAGCCTGGGCAACAAAGTGAGACCCCCCTGTCTCTACAAAAAATACAAAAATCAGCCGGGCATGGTGGCACATGCCTGTGGTCCCAGCTACTAGTGAGGCTGCAGTGAGAGGACGGCTTGCGCCTGGGAGGCAGAGGTTGCAGTGAGCCGAGATTATACCACTGCACTGTAGCCTGGGCAACAGAGTGAAACCCTGTCTCCAAAAAGAAAAAAAAAAGATTTCTACAGACCCTGCTTCTATAAAAAATACCCAAAACCAAAAATTAGCTAGTCATGCTGGTGGCGTGCCTGTAGTCCCAGCTACTTGGGAGACTGAGGTGGGAGGATCACTTCAGCCTCAGAGGTTGAGGCTGTAGTGAGCCAAGATTGCACCACTGCACTCCAGCCTGGGTGACAGAACTAGACCTTACCCCTGCTCCCCACAAGAAAAGGATTTCTAGTAGTCAACTTTTCTCTGTTCCAACTAAGAATCTTTTTTTCTCCAATAAATATATAAATATATATTTGGACTCTTGCCACTGACCATTGCAAAGACAAAGCAAATGAATTATTTTTTTCTTTTTTTCTTTGAGATAGAGTCTTGCTCTGTCACCCAGGCTGGAATGCAGTGGCATGACCTCAGCTCTCTGCAGCCTCCACCTCCAGAGTTCAAGCAATTCTCCTGCCTCAGTCTCCCGAGTAGCTGGGATTACAGGTGCCTACCACCACGCCCATCTAATTTTTTTGTATTTTTAGTAGAGAGGAGGTTTCTCTATGTTGGCCAGGCTGGTCTCAAACTCCTCACTTCAGGTAATCCACCCACCTCGGCCTCCCAAGTGCTGGGATTACAGGTATGAGCCACTGCGCCCAGCCAAATGGAAGAAATTTTTTAAAAAAGTATTAAATGTCCTTCCCTAACAAAGTCTCCATTGATCAAAACTTTAGTCGAACTCCTCTGAGTCCCTTCTGACTAGGCCTCACACTGGACTTCCCTCTCTGTCCTTGTGGAATCCAGTTTGAGCAAGAATCTTGTCAATTTAGTGAAAATCCCCTACCCTCGAAATCTGACCACCCTCACTATCTTCTTATCCTGTCCTGCTTTCAGCAAGAATTTTGTCGAGTTGTTCTAACAAGGATTTCACTTACAGTCCAGGTGCAGTGGCTCATACCTGTAATCCCAGCACTTTGGGAGGGTGAGGCAGGCAGATCACTTGAAGTCATGAGTTCAAGACCAGCCTGGCCAACATGGAGAACTACATTCTCTATCAAAAAATACAAAAATTAGCCAAGTGTGATGGTGTGCGCCTGTAATCCCAACTACTCGGGAGGCTGAGGCAGGAGAATCACTTCAACCCAGGAGGCGGAGGTTGCAGTGAGCCGAGATAGCCCCACTGCACTCCAGCCTAGGTGACAGAGTGAGACTCCCTCTCAAAAAGAAAGAAAGGAAAAAGAATCTCGCTTACCCTTGATGTTTCCTCTTAGTAACTTTCCTTGTTGGACAAGAGGGGAGTCAAGTCCTCTCCCTCCCCCACTGCAAGACCCCATTGCAGTAGTCCCTATACCTATCACCATGGTCTCCCTAAATAAAGCCTTCCTGTTACCATCTTTAGCAAGTGTCACAAATCGCTTTTCTTTAACATCCCCTGTCCCTCAACTGCTTTTCTCTCTTTTTTTTTTTTTTTGGAAACGGAGTCTTGCTCTGTCACCAGGCTGGAGTGCAGTGGTGCCATCTTGGCTCACTGCAAACTCCGCCTCCTGGGCTCAAGTGATTCTCCTGCCTCAGCCTCCCTAGTAGCTGGGACTACAGGCACGGGGCACCACGCCCAGCTAATTTTTGTATTTTTTAGTAGAGACAGGGTTTCACCATGTTGGCCAGGATGGTCTCGATCTCTTGACCTCGTGATCCGCCCACCTCGGCCTCCCAAAGTGCTGGGATTACAGGCATGAGCTACTGTGCCTGGCCTTTTCTCTTTTTCTTTAACATCTCCTGCCCCTCACCTCCTTTGAGTTAACACAGTTGTTTAGCAAAGCCTGACATTTCCTTTTGAGAACTAGAAAGAAGCATCTCCAGATTTGTTTGTTTGCTTCCTGGGTGAGGAGAAAAAAGGTGCTGTAGAAGAGGAAATGGTCTTAATAAAGATAATCCAGATAGGAAATGCTTTCTAAATCAGCCTTCAGTGTCAAGGCTTGTCTGAGTTAAGGGAAGGGAACCTCAGCCTATGAATTTTGGTATAAAAAAAATCTGAGGTTGTGAATCCAAACATCATCCTGAGTACATATGTGCTATAAACAGACTCCAGAGAAACTGCTGACATCCAAATGTCTGGGTATGTGAGGAGACCTGTTCCTTGAGGCTCTATCCTGGCCACTGACGATTGGATAACCGAGTGATTCACCCTCTAAACCAGAAATGCTCCTGTGTATGGTAACACCAGGCTAGTGAGAAAGCAGCAAAAGCAGTATTATTTTGTATCAAGTACTAATTAAATTTGATTTGATTCAGGTTGAACAAATCCTTGTGCCCGACACTGGGCTCGGTGCCAGGGCCCTCAAGGAATCTCAGGTTGCCTAATGAGACAGGTAACTCTAGCATGGGGACACAGGAAGGCCACCCTTGATCCAGCAAGATGAGAGCCATGATAGAACCCAGAAGAGAAGCTTCACCCCTCTTGAGAGTATACAGGCATAGGAGTTCACTGCATTTGTCCTATGGGCTGCATCCATCCATCCACCTCAGAATCAGAATTCAGATGTTAGCTGGTGGTCTCAGGTTCACATGATTATTTGCATTGAAAGTGAAGTCAGACTTATTTGTCACAGGGAAGCCTTACTTGGCAGTTGTCTGAGTACATGTCTTACTACCTGTGTGACTAGGAAACACTTCTTAATCCAAGTAGCTGCAATTCCCTCATCTGTAAGAACAAAACAAAACAACCAGGGATAATAATATTAATAGTAAACACAGAGTTGGCAGGCATGATGGCTCATGCCTATAATCCCAACACTTTAGGAGGCCAAGGTGGGTGGATCGCTTGAACTCAGGAGTTCGAGACCAGCCTGGGCAATATGGTGAAACCTCCTCTCTACCAAAAATACAAATATTAGCCGGCTGAGGTGGCATGTACCTGTGGTCCCAGGTACTCCGGAAGCTGAGGTGGGAGGACACTTGAACCCGGAGGACCAAGCTGCAGTGAACCTCGCCACTGCACTCCAGTATAGGTGGCACAGCATGGGTGATACAGTCTCAAAAAAAAAGTAGGGCCGGGCGCGGTGGCTCAAGCCTGTAATCCCAGCACTTTGGGAGGCCGAGGCGGGTGGATCACGAGGTCAGGAGATCGAGACCATCCTGGCTAACACGGTGAAACCCTGTCTCTACTAAAAATACAAAAAATTAGCCGGGCGTGGTGGCGGGCGCCTGTAGTCCCAGCTACTCCGAGGCTGAGGCGGGAGAATGGCGTCGGCCCGGGAGGCGGAGCTTGCAGTGAGCCCAGATCGCGCCACCGCACTCCAGCCTGGGCGACAGAGTGAGACTCCGTCTCAAAAAAAAAAAAAAAAAAAAAGTAGACACAGAGTCGTAAAATTAATGCCCCCAGCATATAGTGTTCAATAAACGTTAGCTGTTGTTATTATCTATCATTTATTGTGTGCTCACTGGGGGCAGGGTATAAATTATCTCCATTTTTATAGCTGTTATTAAGGACTGATGAGCTGAGGGAGTGGGAAGTCTGGAATGACTCCTAGATTTTGCCAAGCACCTCTGCTCCCTCACAGTACTGTGTTCTGGTACCAAGCACAATGCCCTTCCTCTTCTTCTTCTTTTTTTTTTTTTTTTCCGAGAGAGTCTTGCTCTGTCGCCCAGGCTGGAGTACAGTGGCACGATCTCAGCTCACTGCAACCTCCGCCTCCCGGGTTTAAGCAATTCTCCTGCCTCAGCCTCCTGAGTAGCTGGGATTACAGGAACCTGCCACCACACCCGGCTAATTTCTGTATGTTTAGTAGAGACGGAGTTTCACCTTGTAGGTCAGGCTGGTCTCCATCTCCTGACCTCGTGATCTGCCCACCTCGGCCTCCCAAAGTGTTGGGATTACAGGCGTAAGCCACAGCGCCTGGCCCCTTCCTCTTCTTTTACCATGTTGTATTTTCAAATGGGTTTTTTTTTCAAGGAGCCCTCCTGCTGGGCCTCAGTCTGGATCCTCAGTCTGAATTGGCCCTCACTGCTTTGAGGCACGGGTCGCATTCTGCTGGCACACGTCACAAGCTCTCCCTTTGCACCTGGGTGCTTCTGGGGCAGGACAGTGTCCGTCGTTTCAGAATGTCCACATCTAACCCAGGGCAGAATCCTACGCTATCACCACTGTGCCTCACCACTGTGCCTCACCAATCAGGGTGGCGCCTCTCCACTCTGTTTTCCTCAGCACTCAAGAGTATGGGATATCCCCGGGGCGGGACCAGATCCTAGAACTTCAGAAAGTCATGGACGAAAGGGTCCTCAGTTTATTATGGTGTGAAATAGTAGCTGGGACATTTCTGAGACCCAGAGAAGGGAAATAACTTCCGTGAACACGTTAGGAGCAGGCCAGGCGCTGTGGCCGGCGCCTGTAGTACCAGCTACTCGGGAGGCTGAGGCGGGAGAATGGCGTAAACCCGGGAGGCAGAGCTTGCAGTGAGCCGAGATCGCGCCACTGCACTCCAGTCTAGGCGACAGAGTGAGACTCTGCCTCAAAAAAAAAAAAAAAAAAGTCATGCATGAAAGGGTCCTCAGTTTATTATCCTGTGAAATAGTAGCTGGGACATTTCTGAGGCCCAGAGAAGGGAAATAACTTGAATGAACAGGTTAGGAGCAGGCCAGACGCTGTGGCGAGTGCCTGTAGTCCCAACTCGGGAGGCTGAGGCAAGAGGATCGCTTGAGCCCAGAACTCAGTGAATAGACACAGCACTCCAGCCTGGGCAACACAGCGAGACCCGCCTCAAAAAACAAAAATAGAAACAAACAACCAGCTTAGGCGCAGAACTGAGACTCAAACCTAGGTTTCCTGCTCACCCCCCACACCTCCCAGGGCCCCGCTGATTCCTCGTGGCCGCTAACTCGGAACCGCCCCAAAGCCAGGTCGAAGGCGAGTCTACCGGCCCTGGGGACTCCTGGCCCTGCAGTTCGCACGGAGGATGGACGCAGTCAGGCTCTCCGGGAGCTGTGGGAAGCCCCAGGACTTGGAAAAGCCTCAGAGCGCGCCCCTGGGGGAAGGGGAGCTCGGGACTTCGAGGCGGCTGGAGGTCGAGGGCGTCGCCAGGGGGCCGTTTTGCGCTCGCGTGTGGAGAACGAAGCCGAACGCTGGGCTCTGGAATCCCCTCCAGAGCTCTCGGCCGGCCAAAGCGCGGCCGCCCCACCCCCGGCCCGCCAGGCGCAGTCGGCCCCGCCCCCTGGAGCTCCGTTCCCCCGGCAGCCAGCGCCGCGCGCAGTCGGCCGATCCTCCCACCCAGCGAGCTGCGTTCCAGCCGCAGCGCTCGCCGAGGCCCTGGGTTGTGGGCTCCCGGCCGTCCGCGAAAGCATGGCCCGGCCCGTGCAGCTGGCGCCGGGCTCGCTGGCGCTGGTGCTGTGCCGGCTGGAGGCGCAGAAGGCGGCAAGGGCTGCAGAGGAGCCCGGGGGGCGCGCGGTGTTCCGCGCCTTCCGTCGCGCCAACGCGCGCTGCTTCTGGAACGCGCGGCTGGCGCGCGCCGCCTCGCGGCTGGCCTTCCAGGGCTGGCTGCGGCGCGGGGTGCTGCTGGTGCGCGCGCCCCCCGCCTGCCTGCAGGTGCTGCGCGATGCCTGGCGGCACCGGGCGCTACGGCCGCCGCGCGGCTTCCGCATCAGGGCGGTGGGTGAGTGCGGGACCCGGAGGGGAGGGGCGTCCCGCGCCAGCTGTGGGCTCCGAGCTCTGCTCTACAGAGGCGAGCGCGGCCCGGTCTTCTACCACAGAGGCTAGGCGCCGCTCTGAGAGCCCGGGGGCTGCGGTTGGGCGGCCGGTCCGGGGGGCCAAAACGCCCCGGAGACGTTCCCTCCCGCTTGGACACTGCAGCTATAGACCCCAAGGTGTGCCTGGCCGCTGCTAGGACTAGCTCCGGTCTGCGTCCGTTCCTCGACGCTTAAAGCCCGTGGAGTGCACAGAAGGAACTTTCTGCTTAGAAAAGTGATGCTCTGGACAGAGAGGCTTTGGGCTAGCGGCCACTGTCTAGGCTCCACCGGGGCGGTTAGGAAGGGTACCCCAGGGGAATGGCCAGAGTTTACCAAATCTGGCTGCTTTATTATTAATTTAACTACAGATCCGCAGCGAACGGCATTCTGCTTTTCACGTCCTGCGGTGTGGTGGTCTTGGGTCGGGACCTAGCAGCTTTGGGGTCGTTAACTTCTTGGGGAAAACAAGTAAGTAGCGTCTCATCCCTTTAGCTGAATAGACAGGATTCCACCTTCACAGTCTTTTCACACTTAGCTGTTTGTTAGACAACAGCAGCTTTTTGCCTTTATAAAATAGCTTCTCATTCGAGAAACTAAACCACTGCACCCGTGAGCGGTCTCTGACTCTGGGCACTAAACCCAGGCAGGTGTGTCAGCTCCCTGTAACAGCCTGGTCCTTGTCTGCATTTTTGTGAGGCTGCAAAGGCCATTTGACGGTGTGTTGACAAGTCACCAGTTGTTCAGCGCTTAATTTTCATTCTTACCAAGGAACCACTCTGTGTTAGTCCATAAATCATTCTCTTCCATCCAAGGAGAAGGAGCCGCAAATAAAAAACATTTGTTTGGCCAGGCGCGGTGGCTCTGTGTAATCCCAGCACTTTGAGAGGCCGAGGCGAGTGGATCACCTGCGTTCAGGAGTTAGAGACCAGCCTGGCTAACATTCTGAAACCCCTCAGGAGTTCAAGACCAGTCTGGCTAACATGATGAAACCCCGCTTCTACTAAAAATACAAAAATTAGCCGGGGCGTGGTGGCAGGCGCCTGTAATCCCAGCTACTTGGGAGGCGGAGGCAGGAGAATCGCTTGAATTCAGGAGATGGAGGTTGCAGCGAGCCGAGATAGTGCCATTGCACTCCAGCCTGGGTGACGAGTGAAACCCCATCTCAAAAAGAAAAAAAGAAGAAGAGGAAGAGGAAGAGGAGGAAGAGGAAGAAGAAGGAGGAGGAGGAGGAGGAGGAAGAAAGAAGAAACATGGCAGTAAGAAGCAAGCACCTGACTGACCTATAACTGTGTATCATCCATTCAGAGATGGTATTACCACATCCCAGCAGCCAGTGCTTTAAACCTTCACTTCTCACTCCATGCTGTCTGTTCCCTCTCCTCCCCACCCCCGTTTTTCTTAAGAGCTCACTGCAAAACCACATATACACATTTCCTCTCCTTTTACTTGCAGGAGTAGAGTGAAGAAAATAGGTTTCTGGCTCTGAGAACAGTGAACCAAGTAGCCAAGCCAAAATATGAGCGAAGAGGTCTTTCAGACAGGCTCGATGAAAAACTCTTTTCAGTTCTGCATCCTCAGTTTTTCTGGTTTGAATTAGTGGTTACATTCTCAGGTCCCCCTTTTCAAAGGGTGAGCATAGAGCATATTGCAGAGAGGGAGTGGGATGCAGGGCGGGGAGTCTAGACCTGGGGGTGAAATAAGAGAGGACTTGTGCTAAGTCACGGGCCGCCGCTAATACCCCAGTGAGCAGTGTTAAATGCGGGCGTCTGTGTTGGTACTGATTACTGCCATCTGAAATATGCAGCACACGTCACCTATTGCTCCCATTCTCTTCTGCCCAGTAGGTAATGCCGCCTCATAGCACAACTTAGGATGCAGTGGACACTGTATTCTATGGGGTGTGCAACACAGTGGACTTCCCCTGGGTCATCACCCTTGACTTGGGTCTCCTGGCAGGAATGATTTTGAGGTTTTTAAATTTAATTTTAATTTTTTTTTTTGATAGAGTCTCTCTGTTGCTGAGACTGGAGTGCAGTGGTACAATCTTGGCTTACTGCAACCTCCACCTCCTGGGTTCAAGTGCTTCTCCTGCCTCAGCCTCTGGAGTAGCTGGGACTTTAGGCACCTGCCACCATACCTGGCTAATTTTTGTATTTTTAGTAGAGATGGGATTTCACCATGTTGGCCAGGCTGGTCTCAAACTGCTGACCTCAAGTGATCTGCCCACCTCAGCCTCCCAAAGTGCTGGGATTACAGACGTGAGCCACCGTGTCTGGCGATTTTTGTTCTTTATAATATTTTTATTCCTTTGTTTAAGCCCTAACCATGGCAAGGACAGATTTTGAAGTTGTTAACAAGTCCTGATAAAAATTTGAACATTTAGCTGGGATTTGGACAAGGCCACCCATTAGGACATTTTGAGGAGCAAAATGGAGAAAGATCTTATTTGATGCTAAGTGATGGATACACCTGGGGGACAAAGGGGATGCTTTTGCTTTGAATAGTGTTGCTAATTGCCAATTTCTGGTCTAACTTGGGGTCCCTAGGTGTGTATCGAAGGAGAAGAGGCAGCTCTTGGGCTACCTTAGAGTCCTGGAGGGTGGTGAAGGCAGGAGAAGCTGCTTTCCCCAAAAGGAAATGAAAGTTTGGGTCAGCTTGCTCTCTTGCTCTTGCAGCGCTGGCTTCCAGGAGGGTGGGGAAAGAGCTACTGTGGACTATTGCAGGTTGTTGCTCCATTCTCACTGTTATTTTGTGGGAAAGAGCAAAATGCTAGAAAAGGACACAAAGAGTCAATCTGATCTCTTTGCTATAGATGTTTGTTTGTT
Organism: Cercopithecus mona; assembly: GCA_014849445.1. Lineage (NCBI taxonomy): Eukaryota > Metazoa > Chordata > Mammalia > Primates > Cercopithecidae > Cercopithecus > Cercopithecus mona. Next base: position 2,399 of record JABBCR010000017.1, on the reverse strand, counting down.
TGTTTGTTTATTTTTGAGACGGTGTTTCACCCTTGTTGCCCTGGCTGGAGTGCAATGGCACGATCTTGGCTCACCGCAACCTTCACCTCCTGGGTTCATGCGATTCGCCTGCCTCAGCATCCCGGTAGCTGGGATTACAGGTGCCCGCTACCACGCCCGGCTCATTTTTGTATTTTTAGTAGAGGTGGGGTTTCGCCATGTTGGCCATGCTGGTCTTGAACTCCTGACTCAGGTGATCCGCCCACAGCGGCCTCCCAAAGTGCTGAGATTACAGGCGAGCCACCGTGCCTGGTTAGATGTTTTTTTAAAGGCTAGTTTACTGCTGCGTAAAAGCATTAGGGTATAGGACATATTGCTGGCTAGCTCAGGCAGAAAATGCAGGGAGAGAGGGATGGCGTTCAGCTTTGTAAGTCCAGCTGTACTGCCTTGGGTCCTTCTGAACTTACGGACCTGGGACTTATAAGGTACGAGGAGGGAGCACCCTAGCCAAGCACACTGGAGTGACTGGAGCCCCAGGTGCAGACCTGAACTTAAGTCATGCAGAGGTTTATGTTTTCTCCAGGTTTTGTGCCTTTTCTCTCCATCTTCATTCTCTCTGCCTTACCTTTCCTCTGGTAAGATAAATAGTTCCCAGACAGAGATTATTTCTCTAAAAAGAGAGACATTGGATCTTTAGCTTGATTAATAAGGGGCTAACTCTGCCTTTGTGCTCCAGTCCTCAAATGTTGTATTTTTTTCTTTTCTTTTCTTTTTAATGGAAATCAGGTCTTTCTCTGATTCCCAGGCTGGTCTCTAACTGCTGGGTTCACTTCGGCCCCCCAAAGTGCTGGGATTACCAGTGTGAGTCACTGCACCTGGCTCAAATGTTTTGTTTTCTGTTTTTCATTAGCCAGTGACATTAACAAATGAAAGAGTGAGTTCTGGAAGCTGGAGGGAGACTGCTGCCTAACCAGCTGAGCCACTGGGGAAGGAGGTACTGCAGGGAGGTGGGCCACCTGTATTTGTTTGGAAGAATCTGTTGCTACTCTGAGAATACACCTAATGGGACAGGACAGATTAACGGTGGGCAGCCACTTGGCCAGACAAGTTTGTTCCCTTCTCCTGAAATTTATAGCTGGGGTGTCTCCACCCTGTCACCCCCAGCAGGGCCTTTCATCTTTTCTCACTGAATATAAATGCCCCAGGCCATGCCTGGTGGCTCTTGCCTGTAATCCCAGCACTTTGGGTGGCAGAGGTGGGCGGATCACTTGAGGTCAGGAGTTTGAGACCAGCCTGGCCAACATGATGAAACCCTGTCTCTATTAAAAATAGAAAAATTAGCCCAGCATGGTGGCACGTGCCTATAATCCCATCTCCTTGGGAGGCTAAAGCAGGAGAACCCAGGAGGCAGAGGTTGCAGTGAGTGGAGATTGTGCCACTACATTTCAACCTGGGCAAAAGAGTGAGACTGTCTTTAAAAAAAAAAAAAGCACCAAGTGCTGGTGGCTCTTTTTAAATACTCACTTTGTGAATTCATTCATGAGCCAGGTACTGTTCTAGGTGCCTCTGTGTGTTTTGTTTTGTTTTGAGGCAGAGTCTTGCTCTCTCACTCAGGCTGGAGTGTAGTGGTACAATCATGGGTCACTGCAGCTTCGACCTCCTGGGTGCAAATGATCGTCCTACCTCAGCCTCTTGTGTAACTGGGACCACAGGTGCACGCGACCATGCCTGGCTAATTAAAAAAAAAAATTTGCAGTAGAGGCAGGTCTGCTCACTATGTTGTCCAGGTTGGTCTCAGACTCCTGGGCTCAAGCAATCCTCCTGCCTCTGCCTCTCAAAGTGCTGGGATTACAGGCATGAGCCACCTCACCCAGCCACTTCTGTTTTTTTGTTTGTTTGTTTGTTTGTTTTGAGATGGAGTCTCACTCTGTCACCCAGGCTGGAGTGCAGTGGGGCTATCTCAGCTCAGTGCAACTTCCACCTCCCGGGTTCAAGGGATTTTCCTGCCTCAACCTCCTGAGTGGCTGGAACTGCAGACATGTGCCACCATGCCCGGCTAAGTTTCCTTGTAATTTTAGTAGAGAAGGAGTTTCTCCATGTTGGTCAGGCTGGTCTGGAACTCCTGACCTCAGATGATTCATCCACCTCAGTCTCCCAAAGTGCTGGGATTACAGGCGTGAGCCACCGCGCCCAGCCTGCTTCTGTGTTTCAATGCATCTTTCATTCAGATTTGCCTCTGCTCAAGGGAAATAGAGTCAGGCTCTTTCTCCCACATCCAGTTCAAGAGGGGATAGCTGAGTGGGAGGCCATGTTCTGGAAGCTGGTGGTTCACACAGTCTTCTCCATCCCACAGTGACTCCTCTGGGTACTGCAGGTTCTGCCTTTAGTTAGGCAGGAGTTCTTTGTGCTTTGGGAGGTGC
>JABBCR010001459.1:0-44444 GCA_014849445.1 Cercopithecus mona | reverse complement strand
TGCCTGCCTCAGCCTCAAAAGTGCTGGGATTACAGGCATGAGCCACCTCGCCCAGCCGCTTCTGTGTTTTTTGTTTTCGTTTTTGTTTTTTGAGACGGAGTCTCAGTCTGTCGCCCAGGCTGGAGTGCAGTGGTGCGATCTCAGCTCACTGCAACCTCCGCCTCCGAATCCTGAATTCAAGGGATTCTCCTGTGTCAGCCTCCCGAGTAGCCGGGACTACAGGCGCGTGCCACCATGCCCAGCTAAGTTTTTTTGTAATTTTAGTAGAGATGGGGTTTCTCCATGTTGGTCAGGCTGGTCTGGAACTCCCGACCTCAGGTGATTCGTCCGCCTTGGCCTCCCAAAGTGCTGGGATGACCGGCCCACTTCTGTGTTTTAATGCATCTTTCATTCAGACTTGCCTCTGCTCGAGGGAAATAGAGTCAGGCTCTTTTTCCACATCCAGTTCAAGAGGGGATAGCTGAGTGGGAGGCCATGTTCTGGAAGCTGGTTCACACAATCTTCTCTATCCCACAGTGACTCCTCTGGGTACTGCAGGTTCTGCCTTTAGTTAGGCAGGAGTTCTTTGTTCTTTGGGAGGTGCTGAAGATCAGGCTAAAATTAGCCGGAAGCCAGAAGCTAGGGACATGGCTGAGGATCGCTCCCGCCCTCGGAGGCCGGAGACCGAGGTCACTCCGCTCAGTAGAGGCCGGAGGCCCAGGGTCGCTCCGCCCACCTCCGCGGACGAGCGCAGCCCCTCCGACCCCATTCCCTGTAGTCTGGACGTTCAGGCCCCTCTGTCTGGGCGATCCGCAGAACCACCCATGGCGCTTTAAAATGTTAGTGCCCAACACCTCCCCGAAATAGGGCCCGCTCTACCTCGGTCAGGGAGCCCAGGACCTCCGCGTCCCCTCAACGCCTCCGTCCGCGGGTCCGCTTTGCGCACGCGCGGCGCCCCACTCAGCCCCGCCCGGGCGTGACGTCGTGCGCAGGCGCGATGTCCCCACTACCGCCCCGCTCGACCCCGGCGTGGTGCGCAGGCGCGATGTCCCCCACTACCGCCCCGCTCGACCCCGGCGTGGTGCGCAGGCGCAGTCTGCGCCGGGACTGGCGGGACTGCGTGGCGGCGTCAACCGTCCTGTCGGGGGTCCGGAGGCTGTCGCGGCTGCTGAGCACTCGGCGCCTGGCGTTGGCCAAGGCGGTCAGTCCGTACCGCGGACCGGGGCGGAACAGGCGGGGGCCGAGGCGGCGGTAGGAGCGGGACGGTCCCCAGCGGGTGCGAGCGGAGCGGGCGCCGGGTCCCCGCGCCCCAGCGCCCCGGTCCCAGGATCCGGAAGGGGCTGGGAGAGCCCTGGGCCGGTGTGAGGGGGAGCCGCGGGGCGGACTCGGGGGACCGGGGAGCTCGGTCCTTAGCAGGTAGTCCGCGTCCCGGTGAAGGTCACGACCCCGCGGGCTTGCTGGTCGTCCCCTCTGCCGCCTTGGTCCGGGCCTGGGTCCGGGGAGTGCCTGGCGGGTGGACTCGGGGAGGAGTCGTGTCTGCCCAAGGTCACTCGGGCGGATAGCGGCCGGTGGCCGTCCTGGCTGGGCTGGGCCTCTGCCGCCCTCTGTGCAGGTTGTCCCGAGGGGCCGCCCGCAGCCCGTGGGTGGGGCGGGTGGGGCGGTGGGGCGGGCGGGGCGGTGAAACCGCCCGGGTGGGTGCGAGGAGTGGCCGGGCTTGGCCGGTGGGCGTCCGGTGGGAAGCGCTGCGCGCCCGAGCTTGGGCTTGCAGTTCCGCTTTCCAGAAAAGCGCAAATCTGTGCGTGTCCACTTTGCGACCTTGTAAGTTAAGGGTGTCAACTTTGGGTCGTGTTTGGTGGCCCTTGTGCCACTGAAAATGTGTCAGTGTTTAAAAGCAGCTGTGCCAGTTTTTAAAAATCAGAGGGAGAGCTCAGCGCACTGACCAGGCGAGGACGCGGGACCGGTGCTTGCCGGTGCGCTGAGTGCCTCGAGGGCCGGGCTCGGCTTAGTCCAGGATGACGGTCAGGGTTGTACTTCCCTGAGCCCTCGCTCTCTGAGTTTGTCTGAATGTGCCCTCCACGATTGCATCTTCAGAATTGGCCTTCTAGGGTTTTAGTTCATCAAGCTGAATTGGATAGGTTTCGTTGCTTGGTTCTTTTGAATGAACTTACCCACCCACCTCCTTAATTACGAAGTAAATTTAAATTGCAGAGTAAAAATGTCAATAGGAACCAAGGCATTCAGCAATATTGATTTAAATTATGCCTGTAATTGTGCAATTTTCTCCTTTTTGAAATAGTTATTAAAAACCTTGTTGAATTAAATGTGAAGATTAGTCATACAGCCATCCTGTCACATCAGAAAGCATGTAAACGTTCTAGTGTGTTGCTGTGGCTGGTGCTGACTGAGCAGAGATCCCTGCCGCATCTTGGGCTTTTAAGAGCTGCTTGGAGGGCGTCCATAGGCAGGAAGTAAAGCCCATGGGCAGTGGGGCTTTTTAGGGGAAATGTTAGCTTGTGATTGGAGAAAAGCTAGGGCTGGTGCCTTTGTCCTCAACCCAGATGGTGCCCAGTGTTCCTTCTGCAGCCTCAGACCCCGCCAGCAGCGGAGGCACCTCAGACAAGATGGCAAGATAGCAAAATTGAACCAAAATTAGTCTTGGGTTTTGTAAAAGTCTTTTTATCTATGAAGTTAGCGTTTCCTACAGAAATTCTGCCTGCAAGCAGTATATTTATCGGCATTTCAGAAAAATACAGTTCACACATGGCTACTGTGCACAGGCTGTGAGCCCTGGTTCACAAGAGCACCACCAAAGGTTACAAACATTACCCATAGAATCCCCACTAACTCCACGGAAAGACACAACCTCAGAGAGGATTCAAGTAGGTCAGCTGGCTCTGGATCCTGGATCCAATTCTTGAAGAATTGGAGTTTACAAAGGAACAGCATAATCAAATTAGCAGAAAAAAAATTCATGATAGCCAACTGAGAAATGTGTTTGGAAAATAGATGCTGAGGATAATTTCAGTAAAGTCCAGAGAGAATTTTTTAATCTCATTTTGGCTAGTTCTGTGGTGTTTTTGATCATTCTATATTTACAACTGATTTCAAGTGACGAACTTTTCAGACTTATTTTTCTTTTGGTTTTTTTTATGGCCTGGTGCACTGACACAGCTTGCAAACTGTTCGAAAGCAGTTTAATTAGAGGAAAAGTAAAACCAAGAAACTTAAATAGTTACTGGGTTAATTGCTTACTTCAGGTGAAGTTTTTCAAGTCCGTGAGCTTGAACATCAAATATATTGTTCTAAGACAAATTGATTTCATTTCTTTGAATGGTTTGTTCTGCATACGTTTAATGGTGTTCTAGAAATACATTATTTAGGCCATTATAGTAGTAAATATTTGCTTTGCTTCTTGGGATAATTGTAACAACAGTGGCATTCCATTCTGCATTCTTCGTGATGTTTTTCCTGATTTATTTGAAAAATTGTGACTTGGTTATGAAACCTGGATATTAATATTAGTTGGGAGTCTCAGAGATTTTTCCCAAGGGTCTTTAGATAGGGGCCAAGTCCAGGATCCAGAGCCAGCTGACCTACTTGAATCCTCTCTGAGGTTCTGTCTTTCCGTGGAGTTAGTGGGGATTCTATGGGTAATGTTTGAAACCTTTGGTGGTGCTCTTGTGAACCAGGGCTCACAGCCTGTGCACAGTAGCCATGTGTGAACTGTATTTTTTTTTTTTTTCCCCGAGAGGGAGTCTCACTCTGTGGCCCAGGCTGGAGTGCAGTGGCACTATCTTGGCTCACTGCAAGCTCTGCCTCCCGGGTTCACGCCATTCTCCTGCCTCAGCCTCCCCGGTAGCTGGAACTACTGCCATCACGCCCGGCTAATTTTTTTTGTATTTTTAGTAGAGATGGGATTTCACTGTGTTAGCCAGGATGGTCTCAGGATCTCCTGACCTCGTGATCTGCCCGCCTCAACCTCCCAAAGGGCTGGGATTACAGGTGTGAGTCACTGTACCTGGCCTAACTGTATTTTAAATATCCGTTTTTAAAATAATAAACACTAAAGTTCTAGTGAGAATAATTACACGTAGTTGTAAAAGAATCAGTGAGTATACCACCACCCGCAGTTCATTTTCCGTGAAAGCAATTCCTGTTTCTGATACTGACTCCTGGTGTTTGTAAGACCGCTGTTTCTTTAGCGGATGTGCAGGTGCATTTTTATCTGTTTTAGACTTCTTGCCTAGAGAGGGGATTTAGTTCACTTAAACTACCCTACTTCCGCTTCTTCCTGATACGGTCATGCGTGTTTAGGTTCTTCGCTGGCTGCTTTTGTGATTGTATGGGTTGTACATGCAGTTTAGTTTCTTGCTCATGATTTATAGTTGCATTTGATTAGATGAGGACCCCTCACTTTGGTAGATTTCGGGATTAATGTCTCTGCACTTCTTACTTTTCCCCCTCCACCTCCTAATTCAGTCGTCTGAAATTCCATATTGTTAAGCAAGGTCTAATATTCCTTTTATATGTTCCTATTTTTTTTTTTTTTTTTTAGACGGAGTCTTGCTCTGTCGCCCAGGCTGGAGTGCAGTGGCCGGATCTCTGCTCACTGCAAGCTCTGCCTCCCGGGTTTACGCCATTCTCCTGCCTCAGCCTCCTGAGTGACTGGGACTACAGGCGCCCGCCACCTCGCCCGGCTAGTTTTTTGTATTTTTTAGTAGAGACGGGGTTTCACCGTGTTAGCCAGGATGGTCTCGATCTCCTGACCTCGTGATACGCCCGTCTCGGCCTCCCAAAGTGCTGGGATTACAGGCTTGAGCCACCGCGCCCGGCCCCTAATTTTTTCTTAGAGGAAATGTTTGATAGTTTCTCCTAAAAAAAATTAATAATTGGCACACAAGACTAGTCTTGTGTCAAAACTAGTTTTCAGTTTTATCTAAAGACTGAAATTGGCTTAAAGTTGGGCTTTCAAATTCAAAACTCTGCCCCAGATTAGATTTAGACGCAGAGGGTGAGTGTCCTTGTCCCCAAGGGGATGGCTTGATAATTTGTTCACGGTTGTGTTATGGGAGCTGCCCCTTTTAAGCTGGCTCTGTGTGTGTGTGGCCGGGGCAGGCAGTGGGCATTCCACGTCAGCATCCTAGAAAGAACAAATAAACTTTAGTGATCTCACTGTTTCTACTTACATTTGGTGTAATACACTGTTGTTATTGGTGCTATTACCTGTGTTAATAGGGCAGTTTACAAAAGTTTCAAGAACATTTGTATTAAAATTATTTCAAAGACTTATTTCTTAAAATATGATTTTATCATGACAAAAATTATGTTAAGGTAGAAGAATATTTGTTCTTTCTCATTTATTTTCTGAAAAAAGAAAAAACTGAATTAGCTTATGTCAATGAAAACAGAGACTAGAAATTGGAGAAATGGAGAATAATTTTTTATTCCACATAATAAGTAATTTCTGAATTGCAAATATTTCTAAATACTTGAAGACATCTCTCACATCCCCTCTTCTGATTGCTGAGTGTATTTATTTCCTAAAGCTTTTTTTTCTTTTCTTTTCTTTTCTTTTTTTTTTTTTTTTGGAGACGTTGTCTCGCTCTGTTGCCCAGGCTGGAGTGCAGTGGCAGAGTCTAGGCTCACTGCAACCTCTGCCTCCTGGATTCTCCTGCCTCAGCCTCCCAAGTAGCTGGGATTACAGGTGCCTGCCACCATGCCTGCCTAATTTTTAGTACAGATGGGGTTTCGCCATGTTGGCCAGACTGGTCTTGAACTCCTGACTTCAGGTGATCCACCCACCTTGGCCTCCCAAAATGCTGGGATTACAGGCATGAGCCATCGCGCCCAGCCCCTAAAACTATTCTTTATGATATTTCTGAGACTATTCAGTGGTCTTCTAAAATGCACCCAGCAGAATGGAAAATGTATCCTGTAAATGACTGGCCAACCTTAGCGTATGGACAGTGTCACCTCTCACACACACAGCCGCTAAAAACAAAACACTAAAACCAGGTTTCTAAGATGGAAAATTTAGGCAGCAAGATGTGTCAAATTGTAGACATTGGCCAGGAAAAAGCCAGGAGCAGCCAGGCAGGGGAGAGTGTGCATCCAACATCCTCCTGTGTGATGAAGGGATGACACCTCGTCCCTCTGGGCTGTCAGCTTTTACTGCTCCAGGATACAGATCTCCTGATTCAGTGTCCAGTGCCTTTTGAACTGACCGCAAGCCCTCATGGACGACTGGAACTATAATGTGGAAAGGGCTATGATGGAGCCAGTTAAAATGCTTCATTATTTGCAAAATACCACATACAGTAATACGATATAGATGTCTTCCCCTTCTCCACTAAGTAGCATAAATTAAGACTTTACAGAGGAAGTGTGCCTTTTTCATGTGGTATCTGAGTCAGTGAGTATCCTGTTTGGAAACAGGCTTCATCCTGGTTTTCTAGAGTGCCGAGTCGGGGTGGAAAGGAGGACCGGGGGCTCCGTCCTTCCTCGCCCCTTGGGCTGCCCTTCAGGGTTAAGTAGAGAGTCCCAGCTGAGCTCCCTGGATGCACAGGAGCACCTGGGTACATAAGAAGGGGAACAGTTTGCAAGGGGAAGTTTAAATTACTGTCCCCCGTAGCATGTGTTCCTTCAGGACACTAACCCTCTGCATCTGTGTCTTCTGTGTCACCAGTGGCCAGCAGTGTTGCAAACAGGAACCCGAGGTTTTCACTTCACTGTTGATGGGAACAAGAGGGCATCTGCTAAAGTTTCCGATTCCGTAAGTTCATGCTTTTTGTTCCATTATAAATGATTTTTTTGGCTTGGGGGTAAGGATATGTACCAGTTTCTTTTCATATGAGTCATAGACATAAGAGAAAAATTCCTCATAGGTATCCAACGCATGCTGAAATTATTTTCAGTGTTATAATAATCAATTGCAAGTACAAACACAGACATAGATGTTAACATTTTTACTTATATCTCTTATGTATCTATAAACTAGATTTAAATTTAGATCAAGTAAAGCAATAAAATAAAATGAACAGTATCTGCTGTGATAGATGATAAAATTCCTACTGAAATTAGGACTGTGGGGCCACTCAGGTGTGGGTTCCTTGGTATCTAGTGTGCCTGTTCTCTCTCTGTTGGAAAACTGAAACTTGCTGAGAAGTTCTTTTCTCGTAAGCTCACAATAGCGACTGAGTACTCCTTGCACCTTCTCAGGCATAAGCATAGGCATGGCCCTGAAGTAGAGTTGTGGTCCTCAGTCTGATCCCATGGGACAGACCCTCTACCATTCATAGAATCTGATTGTCAGTCCCTTCTCCACGGGCGAACGTGCCCACTTCTCCCCGCACTGTTCAGGGCTCAGCCCCAGGACAGGATGGAGGCCCTGTGTGCCTAGCAGTTGGTCCTTTTGTCTTTGTCAAGCTCCTTCACTCTAACAAGTCTTCGTGTTTGGCATAGTGGAGCACGTGATTGACAGGTGCATTTTTCTTTTCCAGATTTCTGCTCAGTATCCAGTAGTGGATCATGAATTTGATGCAGTGGTGGTAGGCGCTGGAGGGGCAGGCTTGCGAGCTGCATTTGGCCTTTCTGAGGCAGGGTTTAATACCGCATGTGTTACAAAGCTGTTTCCTACCAGGTCACACACTGTTGCGGCGCAGGTAAGAGAAAGGTGCCCCGCCGTGCTCCCACTCTGCGCAAGTCCGTCCCGCACAGCCTTGCAGTTTCTACCTGGGCAGCCTCCTGCCTCCTTCCCATGCTCCAGCCACATGGCCTCTTGCTGTGCCTTGCTCACTCAGCTCACCCTCTCAGCGGTCTTTCCCTGGAACCTCTTCCCTAGAGACGTGGAAGGGCTGGAGCCTTGTTGTCACTCCTAGCTGGGACTAAGAAAGTTTGTATTAAAATTATTTCAAAGACTTCTTTCTTAAAATATGATTTTACTTTGTCAAAAATTATACTAAGGTGGAAGAATATTTGTTCTTTCTCATTCATTTTCTGAAAAAAGAAAAAACTGAATTAGCTTATGTTGATAAAAACATACTAGAAATTGGAGAAATGGAGAATAATTTTTTATCCCACGTAACAAGTAATTTCTGAATTGCAAGTATTTCTAAATACTTGAAGACATCCCTCACATCCCCTCTTCTGATTGCTGAGTGTATTATTTCCTAAAGCTTTTTTTTTTTTTCTTTTCTCTCTCTTTTTTTTTTTTTTTGGAGACGTTGTCTCGCTCTGTCGCCCAGGCTGGAGTGCAGTGGCAGAGTCTAGGCTCACTGCAACCTCTACCTCCTGGGTTCAAGCGATTCTCCTGCCTCAGCCTCCCAAGTAGCTGGGATTACAGGTGCCCACCACCATGCCCGGCTACTTTTTAGTAGACACAGGGTTTCGCCATGTTGGCCAGACTGGTCTTGAACTCCTGACTTCAAGTGTTCCACCCACCTTGGCCTCCCAAAATGCTGGGATTACAGGCAGGAGCCACCGTGCCCAGCCCCTAAAACTACTCTTTATGATATTTCTGAGACTATTCAGTGGTCTTCTAAAATGCACCCAGCAGAATGGAAAATGTATCCTCTAAATGACTGGCCAACCTTAGCGTATGGACAGTGTCACCTCTCACACACACAGCCGCTAAAAACTAAACACTAAAACCAGTTTTCTTGGGTAAAGGTTTCTAAGATGGAAAATTTAGGCAGCAAGATGTGTCAAATTGTAGACGTTGACCAGGAAAAAGCCAGGAGCAGCCAGGCAGGGGAGAGTGTGCATCCAACATCCTCCTGTGTGATGAAGGGATGACACCTCGTCCCTCTGGGCTGTCAGCTTTTACTGCTCCAGAATACAGATCTCCTGATTCAGTGTCCAGTGCCTTTTGAACTGACTGCAAGCCCTCATAGACAACTGGAACTGTAATGTGGAAAGGGCTATGATGGAACCAGTTAAAATGCTTCATTATTTGCAAAATACCACATACAGTAATACGATATAGATGTCTTCCCCTTCTCCACTAAGTAGCATAAATTAAGACTTTACAGAGGAAGTGTGCCTTTTTTATGTGATATCTGAGTCAGTGAGCGTCCTGTTTGGAAACAGGCTTCATCCTGGTTTTCTGGAGTGCCGAGTCGGGGTGGAAAGGAGGACCGGGGGCTCCGTCCTTCCTCGCCCCTTGGGCTGCCCTTCAGGGTTAAGTAGAGAGTCCCAGCTGAGCTCCCTGGATGCACAGGAGCACCTGGGTACATAAGAAGGGGAACAGTTTGCAAGGGGAAGTTTAAATTACTGTCCCCCGTGGCATGTGTTCCTTCAGGACACTAACCCTCTGCATCTGTGTCTTCTGTGTCACCAGTGGCCAGCAGTGTTGCAAACAGGAACCCGAGGTTTTCACTTCACTGTTGATGGGAACAAGAGGGCATCTGCTAAAGTTTCAGATTCCGTAAGTTCATGCTTTTTGTTCCATTATAAATGATTTTTTGGCTTAGGGGGTAAGGATCTATACCAGTTTGTTTTCATATGAGTCATAGACATAAGAGAAAAATTTCTCATAGGTGTCCAACGCATGCTGAAATTATTTTCAGTGTTATAATAATCAATTGCAAGTACAAACACAGACATAGATGTTAACATTTTTACTTATATCTCTTATGTATCTATAAACTAGATTTAAATTTAGATCAAGTAAAGCAATAAAATAAAATGAACAGTGTCTGCTGTGATAGATGATAAAATTCCTACTGAAATTAGGACTGTGGGGCCACTCAGGTGTGGGTTCCTTGGTATTTAGTGTGCCTGTTCTCTCTCTGTTGGAAAACTGAAACTTGCTGAGAAGTTCTTTTCTCGTAAGCTCACAATAGCGACTGAATACTCCTTGGCACCTTCTCAGGCATAAGCATAGGCATGGCCCTGAAGTAGAGTTGTGGTCCTCAGTCTGATCCCATGGGACAGACCCTCTACCATTCATAGAATCTGATTGTCAGTCCCTTCTCCACGTGCGAACGTGCCCACTTCTCCCCGCACTGTTCGGGGCTCAGCCCCAGGACAGGATGGAGGCCCTGTGTGCCTAGCAGTTGGTCCTTTTGTCTTTGTCAAGCTCCTTCACTCTAACAAGTCTTCGTGTTTGGCATAGTGGAGCACGTGATTGACAGGTGCATTTTTCTTTTCCAGATTTCTGCTCAGTATCCAGTAGTGGATCATGAATTTGATGCAGTGGTGGTAGGCGCTGGAGGGGCAGGCTTGCGAGCTGCATTTGGCCTTTCTGAGGCAGGGTTTAATACCGCATGTGTTACAAAGCTGTTTCCTACCAGGTCACACACTGTTGCGGCGCAGGTAAGAGAAAGGTGCCCCGCCGTGCTCCCACTCTGCGCAAGTCCGTCCCGCACAGCCTTGCAGTTTCTACCTGGGCAGCCTCCTGCCTCCTTCCCATGCTCCAGCCACATGGCCTCTTGCTGTGCCTTGCTCACTCAGCTCACCCTCTCAGCGGTCTTTCCCTGGAACCTCTTCCCTAGAGACGTGGAAGGGCTGGAGCCTTGTTGTCACTCCTAGTTGGGACTCCAGTCACACTCGGGTTTTCTTTGACCTTCTCGCCTACTTCCCTCCCCACCCACCCCCACCGCCCCAACACCTTAAGGAAAGGAGATCATCTAAAGAGGAGGAATCAGAATTTAGGGTGGGGAAGGAAAGGGCAAGGGTTTTATTTGTCCCCGTGCTGCTGTCTTCTGGGACTCTCTGAGGAGTAAGACGGTGGTGGGCACACACAGCCAAAGGAAGCAGGGGTACAGGGGAGTGCGACTCTGAGTGTGGAGTTTATTACTTGGCAGGAAGCACTTCTGGTCTTTAACACATGCCCGTAAATGCCATTGGGAAGATTTGTTAATAACATTATCTGGAAAGATTTGTTGAGTACCTTTTCTGTGCCAGATATGTTAGGTAATAAGCATATTACAGGTGGCCTGTCACTTACGGCTCCAGTCAGCCCTTCCTGGAGTTCCCTCTGTCTCCACCACACAGATGAGGAGACTGAGGCTAAGGGATTGAATCACCAGGCGAGTCAGGGGAGGGTCGTGACCCAGAATCTGTCGGGCCTTGCTGCTCCTCTGCTGAGGTCAGCCCTCACTGGGAGTCACCGCGTGAGGAGTTGGCTTTCTCTGAATCCCCCAGTGGGTGGATTTGGGCCTGGAAGACAAAGCTGGGGCTCCTGTGTGTGGCTTGTAAGGAGTGGTTGGTGTTTCCAGGGAGGAATCAACGCTGCTCTGGGGAACATGGAGGAGGACAACTGGAGGTGGCATTTCTACGACACCGTGAAGGGCTGCGACTGACTGGGGGACCAGGATGCCATCCACTACAAGACAGAGCAGGCTCCCACTGCTGTGGTCGAGGTGATGGGCGGGGGGCTCTGGGCGCCCTCGTGGTCTGTTTCTAGTCAAAAAGAGTCCTGGAAAGAATGTAAGCAATTGAGGCAGATGTGGCCAGCCGAAAGAATGGTGATGAGCAAAGCTCACAAGAGGAGTCTTTTTCTGTCACGAACTGTGCATTACATGTAACAAGAAGACTTCTCTTTGATGAAGTGTTGACATTTTCATAAAATAGGTTACTTTGGGTTTGCAGATTTGTGTTAAAGTTGTTCAGTGTAGATGAGCTATGAATATCTTGACTCCTTTAAGGTAATAAGGTTTTTGTTTGTTTTTATCTTTCACAGCTGGAAAATTACGGCATGCCATTTAGCAGAACTGAAGATGGGAAGATTTATCAGCGTGCATTTGGTGGACAGAGCCTCAAGTTTGGAAAGGGCGGGCAGGCCCATCGGTGCTGCTGTGTGGCTGATCGGACCGGCCACTCACTATTGCACACCTTATATGGAAGGGTAAGGCTGCCCCTGGTCCACTGAGACAGGACATGTAGTGCTGGGGCTTATGGTGACAGCGGGGAATGGGTTAACGTGCCCAGTGAGTCCGCCAGAGATTATGTAAAAAGCAACAGAGAACAACGGTGTAGGACATGCAGCGACCGTTGATGTGAAAGGACCAGGCATGTGCTGTGAGAAGCTGTCCCTAAGGCAGTATGTTATTTCTTTATCTATTTTGGAAAGTTGAATTGATAATCTTATATACCAGATTTTAACTTGGGGTATGTGACACTCAACATGTCAGAACCGAGCAAGCAGGCCAGGCACAGAGGAGGCCAGGGAGGAGGATCACTTGAGACCAGAAGTTTGAGACCAGCCTGGACAACATAGAGAGACCCTGTCTCTACAAAAAGTTTAAAAATTAGCTGGGCATGGTGGTACATGCTTGTAATCCCAGTTAGGAGGCTGAGGCGGGAGGATCACTTGAGACCAGGAGGTTGAGGCTACAATGAGCCATGTTCATACCACTGCACTCCAGCCTGGGCAACAGGAGACCCTGCCTCCAAAAAAAGAGAAAAAGCATTTTAAGGCTCTTTTACCACCTCTGAGTTCCTGAATGGATTGGTTTTGTTTGTTTGTTTTGTTTTGTTTTGCTTTGTTTTTGAGACGGAGTCTCACTCTGTCACCCAGGCTGGAGTGCAGTGGCGCAATCTCTGCTCACTGCAACCTCCCCCTCCCGGGTTCAAGTGATTCTCCTGCCTCAGCCTCCTGAGTAGCTGGGACTATAAGTGCACGCCACCATGCCTGGCTAATTTTTTGTATTTTAGTAGAGACAGGGTTTCCCATGTTGCCCAGGCTGGTCCCGAACTCCTGAGCTCAGGCAGTCCACCCGCCTCAGCCTCCCAAAGTGCTGGGATTAGAGGCATGAGCCACCACCCCCAGCCATGGATTGTTTTAATATTAATTGTTATCACTGGACAAAGACTTGAGGTGACAATAGTTATTGGGTAATCAAGGTCAACTTTGGCGTGGCCAAATAATATTCTGAACAGTATTGATTCAGAGTATTCAGTATTCTGAACAGTATTGATTCAGAGTATTCAGTATTCTGAACAGTATTGATTCAGAGTATTCAGTATTCTGAACTTTGTTGTTTTCTGAGGAATGGGGACAGACCATTAATTTGCAAGTTGTTAGAACACCAGTGCCTTCTCTGTGGCTGAGTGCATGGACGAGTGTGTGGTCGGAGGAGAAAGCAGCTCCGTCCGGAGCAGGAGCTGTCATGTGGGGAGCTGGCCCAGGCTTACAAGGGCAACTTGCACTGGCTGAGGGAACAGCAGGTCCAGGCGGGCAGCACTGTCCAGTGCCTACCTTTCTGCAGTGCTGGAATCTGCTTGTCTGCAACCGTCCGTGTTGGGAGCTGCCAGCCACATGTGGCTGTTGCTAATGTGGCAGGTGTAGCTGAAGAGCTGAACGTTTGATTTATTTTAATTAATTTAGTGGTTGTGTGTTGCCAGCAGCTCCCACCTGGGCTGTGACCCCATGGTCTGTGGACCTCACTCTGGCATCAAACTCTGAGCGGAGCTGCCTGTGGCCACCGGACAGTGTGGAGTGCCTCTTCGGGTTGTGTAGAAATAGGAAATGTGTCACCAAAGTAGGAGCTGTTGCTGCTGTGTTCTCTAGCGCACTGCCTTGTCTGTGCTGCGCGGTGTGGAACGCCTCTCGGGCGCTGACAGCGTCCTTGACTCTGTTGCTGATCTCCTTGGATTTACCTGGTCCATTTGGATCAGGTTCTTTCACCTATTCACACGAGCAAATACCACCTTAAAACCTTAAAGGTTGGCTTAACACTTCCTGCCCTTTGTTTTCCTTTCTTTTAGTCTCTGCGATACGATACCAGCTATTTTGTGGAGTATTTTGCCTTGGATCTCCTGATGGAGGACGGGGAGTGCCGTGGTGTCATCGCGCTGTGCATAGAGGATGGGTCCATCCATCGCATAAGAGCAAAGAACACTGTTGTTGCCACAGGGTAGGACTCTAATTTCTACTTTATTTCGTTTATAGAAATGAATAACTGTCATTTAGAGTTTCTTTATTTTAATGAAAATAGAGGCATTGTAGAATAACGGCTGAGGCAGGAGAATGGCTGAGGCAGGAGAATGGCTGAGGCAGGAGAATGGCTGAGGCAGGAGAATGGCTGAGGCAGGAGAATGGCTGAGGCAGGAGAATGGCTGAGGCAGGAGAATGGCTGAGGCAGGAGAATGGCTGAGGCAGGAGAATGGCTGAGGCAGGAGAATGGCTGAGGCAGGAGAATGGCTGAGGCAGGAGAATGGCTGAGGCAGGAGAATGGCTGAGGCAGGAGAATGGCTGAGGCAGGAGAATGGCTGAGGCAGGAGAATGGCTGAGGCAGGAGAATGGCTGAGGCAGGAGAATGGCTGAGGCAGGAGAATGGCTGAGGCAGGAGAATGGCTGAGGCAGGAGAATGGCTGAGGCAGGAGAATGGCTGAGGCAGGAGAATGGCTGAGGCAGGAGAATGGCTGAGGCAGGAGAATGGCTGAGGCAGGAGAATGGCTGAGGCAGGAGAATGGCTGAGGCAGGAGAATGGCTGAGGCAGGAGAATGGCTGAGGCAGGAGAATGACATGAACCTGGGAGTCGGAGCTTGCAGTGAGCTGAGATCACGCCACTGCACTCCAGCCTGGACAGAGTGAGACTACATCTCAAAAAAAAGAAAAGAGAAGCATTTTAAGGCTCTTTTACCACCTCTGAGTTCCTGAATGGATTGGTTTTGTTTGTTTGTTTGTTTTGTTTTGGGTTCAAGTGATTCTCCTGCCTCAGCCTCCTGAGTAGCTGGGACTATAAGTGCATGCCACCATGCCTGGCTAATTTTTTGTATTTTAGTAGAGACGGTTTCCCATGTTGCCCAGGCTGGTCCCGAACTCCTGAGCTCAGGCAGTCCACCCGCCTCAGCCTCCCAAAGTGCGGGGATTAGAGGCATGAGCCACCACCCCCAGCCATGGATTGTTTTAATATTAATTGTTATCACTGGACAGAGACTTGAGGTGACAATAGTTATTGGGTAATCAAGGTCAGCTTTGGCATGGCCAAATAATATTCTGAACAGTATTGATTCAGAGTATTCAGTATTCTGAACTTTGTTGTTTTCTGAGGAATGGGGACAGACCATTAATTTGCAAGTTGTTAGAACACCAGTGCCTTCTCTGTGGCTGAGTGCATGGACGAGTGTGTGGTCGGAGGAGAAAGCAGCTCCGTCCGGAGCAGGAGCTGTCATGTGGGGAGCTGGCCCAGGCTTACAAGGGCAACTTGCACTGGCTGAGGGAACAGCAGGTCCAGGCGGGCAGCACTGTCCAGTGCCTACCTTTCTGCAGTGCTGGAATCTGCTTGTCTGCAACCGTCCGTGTTGGGAGCTGCCAGCCACATGTGGCTGTTGCTAATGTGGAAGGTGTAGCTGAAGAGCTGAACGTTTGATTTATTTTAATTAATTTAGTGGTTTTGTGTTGCAAGCAGATCCCACCTGGGATGTGACCCCATGGTCTGTGTACCTCAATCTGGCATAAAACTCTGAGCGGAGCTGCCTGTGGCCACCGGACAGTGTGGAGTGCCTCTTCGGGTTGTGTAGAAATAGGAAATGTGTCACCAAAGTAGGAGCTGTTGCTGCTGTGTTCTCTAGCGCACTGCCTTGTCTGTGCTGCGCGGTGTGGAACGCCTCTCGGGCGCTGACAGCGTCCTTGACTCTGTTGCTGATCTCCTTGGATTTACCTGGTCCATTTGGATCAGGTTCTTTCACCTATTCACACGAGCAAATACCACCTTAAAACCTTACAGGTTGGCTTAACACTTCCTGCCCTTTGTTTTCCTTTCTTTTAGTCTCTGCGATACGATACCAGCTATTTTGTGGAGTATTTTGCCTTGGATCTCCTGATGGAGGACGGGGAGTGCCGTGGTGTCATCGCACTGTGCATAGAGGACGGGTCCATCCATCGCATAAGAGCAAAGAACACTGTTGTTGCCACAGGGTAGGACTCTAATTTCTACTTTATTTCGTTTATAGAAATGAATAACTGTCATTTAGAGTTTCTTTATTTTAATGAAAATAGAGGCATTGTAGAATAACGGTTCAGACACAGGCCTTGATATAACCTTGTGAGGGTGATGGCCTCTCCCAGCCGTGGTTTCTCACCTGTAAAGGGTAAGGACGGGAGCACCTGCCTCAGGTGGTGAGAAAGCATGGCCCTCAGTAGACGGGGGTGGCTGCCATCAGGTTCACAGCTTACCTCTCCCGATTTTAGATGAGGAAACTGCGGCCCGAAGAGTCCCATGGGGGTTTCTGGCAAAATCCCTCTTGTTTTAGTGGGTACTGTGTTAATACTGATTCCTGGGATGGGTAAGTCCTTCTTCTCCACATAACGAAAATAAGTAACTTTAATTTTATACACTGTCAGTTACTTTAACCATTTTCAAAGTAAAAACTGTCAGTATAGCGAAGGAAAAAATCAGCAAAACTACAGGTTGGGAAAAAATATTTTCCAAACCTTATATATAATAGTATCTTAGTATCTAAAATAGAAAAAAAAGCCCTACTAAAAACAACCTACTAAAGCCTACTAAAAAACAACCCTACTAAAAATGGGCAAAGGACTTGAATAGATATTTTTCCAGAGAAGACAAACAAATGGCCAATTGATGTATGAAAAAATGCTCAACATCACTAAGCAACAGAGAAATGCAAATTAAAACCCCAATGAGACATCATCTCATCTCAGTCCAGGTAGAATGGCTGTTACCAAGAGCACAAAAGAGAGCAAGTGTTGGTGAGGATGTGGAGAAAAGGGAACCCTGTGTGCTGTTGGGGGGAATGTAAATTAGTACAACTATTGTGGAAAACTCTGGAGGTTCCTCAGAATTCACAGGACTACCATGTGCTCCAGCAACCCCATTTCTGGGTGTATATCCAAAGGGCATGAAATCAGAAGCTCAAAGAGACACCTGGACCCCCATGTTCATTGCAGCGTTGTTCACAGTTCCCGAGATATGGAAACAACCTAAATATGTGTTGGTGTTTAAGGAAAATATGGTGTGTATACACAACTGAATATTACTCAGCTATGAAAACGAAGGGAATCCCGTCATTTGTGACAACAGGGATGAACCCAAAGTCATTACGTTAAGTGAAACCAGCCAGGCACAGAATGACAGATACTGCATGTCACTTCTATGTGGAATCTAAAAAAGTCAAAACTCATAGAAACAGAGTAGGACAGTGGTTGCCAGGGGCTGGGGGAATGCAGACTGCAGCGATGCTGATGAAAGGTGTGACTTCTCGTTACCAGGTGAGGTTCAGAAGGTCTAATATACAACATGGTGGCTAGAGTGAATATTATACAGCACGGTGGCTAGAGTGAATATTATACAGCACGGTGGCTAGAGTGAATATTATACAGCACGGTGGCTAGAGTGAATATTATACAGCACGGTGGCTAGAGTGAATATTATACAGCACGGTGGCTAGAGTGAATATTATACAGCACGGTGGCTAGAGTGAATATTATACAGCACGGTGGCTAGAGTGAATATTATACAGCACGGTGGCTAGAGTGAATATTATACAGCACGGTGGCTAGAGTGAATATTATACAGCACGGTGGCTAGAGTGAATATTATACAGCACGGTGGCTATAGTGAATATTGTACAGCACGGTGGCTAGAGTGAATATTATACAGCACGGTGGCTACAGTTAACATTATACAGAACGGTGGCTATAGTGAATATTATACAGCAGGGTGGCTAGAGTGAATATTATACAGCACGGTGGCTACAGTTAACATTATACAGCAGTGGCTAGAGTGAATATTATACAGCACGGTGGCTAGAGTGAATATTATACAGCACGGTGGCTATAGTGAATATTATACAGCAGGGTGGCTAGAGTGAATATTATACAGCACGGTGGTTAGAGTTAACATTATACAGCACGGTGGCTATAGTGAATATTATACAGCAGGGTGGCTAGAGTGAATATTATACAGCACGGTGGCTACAGTTAACATTATACAGCAGGGTGGCTAGAGTGAATATTATACAGCACGGTGGTTAGAGTTAACATTATACAGCACGGTGGCTATAGTGAATATTATATAGCACAGTGAGTATCATTAATATTATAACTTGAAATTTGCGAACAGAGTAGACCTTAAGCGTCTGTATCTCCAAAAAAATGATAATTGTATGAGGTGATATGAAGGGGTGGCCTGCCCCTCCACACCTGTGGGTGAGGTGGAAGGAGAGACTTGAGAAAAGAATTGAGACACAGAGACAAAGTATAGAGAAAGAAAAAGTGGGTCTAGGGGACCGGGGCTCAGCTTACAGAGGACCCACGCCGGCACCGGTCTCTGAGTTTCGTTAGTGTTTATTGATAATTATCTTTACCATCTTAAAGATAAGGGAGTGGCAGGACAATAGGATCATTTTAGGGGGAAATTAGCAGTAAGACATATGGATAAAGATCTCTGTGACATGAATAAGTTCAAAAGAAAATGCTGTGCCTTGATACGCATATGCAAACATCTCCATAAACCTTTTAGCAGCATTGTTCCAGCAAGTCCCACCTTTTGCCCTAAGGCGGTTTTCTCCTATCTCAGTAAACAGAGCATACAATCGGGTCTCACACTGAGATGTTCCATTGCCCAGGGATGGGCAGGATTTTTAACCAGCAAGCTACCTTCAGGCACTTGTTTAACAAAGACACATCCTGCACAGCCAAAAATCCATTAAACATTGAGTCACCACAGCACATGTCTCTTGCAAGGACAAGGTTGGGGGTAGGGTCACAGATTAACAGCATCTCAAATACAGAACCAAATGGAGTCTCTTACGTCTACTTCTTTCTTTATAGACACAGTAACAGGCTGATCTCTCTTTCTTTTCCCCACAGTGATAGATGTGTATTAATTTGATTGTGTCATCAGTTCACAAAATATATCAAATCATCACATTGTACACCTTAAATATATACACTTTTGTTTTTTATTTTAATTCATCAATCATACCTCAGTAAATCTGGGGGAAAAAAAGCAAAATCCATAAAAATTTTAAAATTTTCATTATAAAAGTAGTATATGCTTATTGGGGAAATCTTTTGAACAGCACAAAGCTAAAATAACAGGGCCAGGCATGCAGTAGCTCATGCCTGTAATCCCAGCACTTTGGGAGGCCGAAGTGGGAGGATCACTTGAGGTCAGGAGTTCGAGACCAGCCGGGCCAATATGGCGAAACCCCATCTCTACTAAAAATACAAAAATTAACTGGGCATGGTGGTGCACCCCTGTAATCCCAGCTACCTGAGAGGCTGAGGCGGAAAAGTCACTTGAACCTGGGAGCCGGAAGTTGCTGTGAGCCGAGATCGTGCCACTGTACTCCAGCCTGGGCGACAGAGTTAGACTCTATCTCAAAATAAATAAATACAAATGGAAGTCCCTTCTCTGATCCCAGGCTTCTATCCTACCTGCATAGGGTAGCAGCTCCACTGGTATGGCCCCCAGTGATGTGTGTGGGGTGTGTATGAGTAGAGGGTTGTGTGCACACAGACAGCACTGAGAAGATGGTGCCCGGGGGCTGCTGTGTCCATTCTGTGATCTCACCAGACAAGAGGTCCGGACGTGGGCCGCTGTGTGCACTCACTGCTGTCTGTTGTTTCCAGAGGTTACGGGTGCACCTACTTCTGCCCACACCAGCACCGGTGACAGCATGGCCATGATCACCAGGGCAGACCTTCGTTGCCAGGACCTAGAGTTTGTTCAGTTCCACCCCACAGGTAGGGCGGGACACCTTGCCTGGCAGGCGTTCAGCTCATGGGTGTCTTGTAAGCTGTACTTGTGAGTTGTAAGCAACTACTCATTGCTCCTCCATAGTTTTATGTGGTAACGTGGTTTTGAAGATCAGCTTTCTCAGCTCTCAGGTCCTCAGTTCAATGTCATTTCCTTAAGGAGACTTTTTCCACACTTTCCTTCCCCTAAGGCAGTTTGGGCCAGCATCTTATGCATTTCTGAAGAGCCCTAAGCCCTACGTTGGTGATACTTGTGCCAGCAGTAAAGCAGGGATTGAGGCCAGGCGCGGTGGCTCACGCCTGTAATCCCAGTACTTTGGGAGGCCTGGGTGGGAAGATCACTTGAGGTCAGGAGTTCGAGACCAGCCTGGCCAATATGGCGAAACCCCATCTGTACTAAACATACAAAAATTAAATGGACGTGGTGGTGCACCTGTAATCCCAGTACTTTGGGAGGCCAGGGCGGCCGGATCACCTGAGGTCAGCAGTTTGAGACCAACCCAACCAACATGGTGAAACCTCATCTCTACTAAAAATACAAAAATCAGCATGGCGTGGTGGCATGTACCTGTAATCCCAGCTACCCGAGAGGCTGAGGCGGAAGTCACTTGAACCTGGGAGCTGGAGGTTGCAGTGAGCTGAGATTGTGCCACTGTACTCCAGCCTGGGCAACAGAGTAAGACTCTGTCTCAAAAAAAAAAAAAAGTTAAGCAGGGATTGTTCAGTGTCCCTCTTCACAACGAGGCCGTCAGCTCCTCAGGCAGGCAGGTCTTCTCATTCGCTGGGGTGGCCCATGCGCAGCACGTGGTGGGGTCTCCATCAGGGTTTACTGAGTGAGCATCCTGAGAGCTGGGAGAATGCCGTGGAACCCAGAAGCAGCACAGGCAGATTTCCGCTTTGTAGGAGAGCATGGAGCTTCCGCGCTAATGGGGTGTAAAGTTAGGGCACAGCCGTGACAGAACCCCGTGTGACGTTGGACGTTAGCTCAGCCCACACGACCACCGAGGAGCTTGTTGTGGGGAAGATGCGCTCATCTCGGGGACGTCTGACGGTTGAGCTTACGAATGTGCAATTTGGAGACATTAACACAGAAATGACAGCTGAAGTCTTGAGTTTGGGGGAGGTTCTTCAGAATGAGTCAGAGAGAGACACACACACATCTGCCTCTTGTTTGAGGTGACTCGTCCTGGACTTCTCTGGGTTGCTTTTCTGACCTGTGGACGATGGAGACCCCTGAAGTGGTGCTTAAGAACCAGACCTGTGCCTTCTCTTTCTCTGTCAGTGTCAGCTTTCTGATCCCTGGAAGGATGAAAATAAGAAATGAATTTGTTGTAGGTTTTTTTTTTTTTTAAATTCATCAATCATACTTCAGTAAATCGGGGGGAAAAAACAAAATCCATAAAAATTTTAAAATTTTCATTATAAAAGTAGTATATGCTTATTGGGGAAATCTTTTGAACAGCACAAAGCTAAAATAACAGGGCCAGGCATGCAGTAGCTCATGCCTGTAATCCCAGCACTTTGGGAGGCCAGGCGGCGGATCACTTGAGGTCAGGAGTTCGAGACCAGCCGGGCCAATATGGCGAAACCCCATCTCTACTAAAAATACAAAAATTAAATGGACGTGGTGGTGCACCCCTGTAATCCCAGCTACCCGGGAGGCTGAGGCGGAAGGGTCACTTGAACCTGGGAGCTGGAGGTTGCCGTGAGCTGAGATCGCACCCCTGCACTCCAGCCTGGGCAACAGAGTAAGACTCTGTCTCAAAAAAAAAAAAAAAAGTTAAGCAGGGATTGTTCAGTGTCCCTCTTCACAACGAGGCCGTCAGCTCCTCGGGCAGGCAGGTCTTCTCATTCGCTGGGGTGGCCCATGCGCAGCACGTGGTGGGGTCTCCATCAGGGTTTACTGAGTGAGCATCCTGAGAGCTGGGAGAATGCCGTGGAACCCAGAAGCAGCACAGGCAGATTTCCGCTTTGTAGGAGAACATGGAGCTTCCGCGCTAATGGGGTGTAAAGTTAGGGCACAGCCGTGACAGAACCCCGTGTGACGTTCGGACGTTGGGGCTCAGCCCACACGACCACCGAGGGAGCTTGTTGTGGGGAAGATGCGTTCATCTCGGGGACGTCTGACGGTTGAGCTTACGAATGTGCAATTTGGAGACATTAACAGAAATGACAGCTGAAGTCTTGAGTTTGGGGGAGGTTCTTCAGAATGAGTCAGAGAGAGAGACACACACATCTGCCTCTTGTTTGAGGTGACTCGTCCTGGACTTCTCTGGGTTGCTTTTCTGACCTGTGGACGATGGAGACCCCTGAAGTGGTGCTTAAGAACCAGACCTGTGCCTTCTCTTTCTCTGTCAGTGTCAGCTTTCTGATCCCTGGAAGGGATGAAAATAAGAAATGAATTTGTTGTAGGTTTTTTTTTTTTTTAATTTGTTTAGAGACGGGGTCTTGCTCTGTTGCCCAGGCTGGAGTGCAGTGGAGCAGTCTTGGCTCACTGCAGCCTTTGTCTCCCAGGCTCAAAGGATCCTTCCACCTCACCAAACGGCTGGGACTACAGGCATGCGTTACCATGCCCAGCTAATTTTTGAGGGTTGTTTTGTTTTTGGTAGAGACGGGGTGTCACCGTTTTGCCCAGGCTGGTCTCAAACTCCAGGGCTTAGGCAATCCTCCTGCCTCGGCCCCTCAGAGTGCTGGGATTATAGCCATGAGCCACTGCACCTGGTCTGTTGTATTTTTTTATTACTTTTTTTAATCAATAGAATGTCACTGAGTCCCTGAATTCCCTCTGTAATTTGCTTAGAGCTCCACTTCTCATGCTTTGTCTTCAATATGTGAGAAGTAATAAATAGAAAAAAGAGCATTGAAACTTAGAAAATCAAAAGACAGGCGAGATGCAAGAATCACATTCTCGTTTTAAAAGCAAGATTGCCCTTTTTGTATACTAATAAAAATTGTAGCTTTTGAAATACGTTTACTTTCGGGTTTTTGATCTCCTTTGTTAAAATTCGAGAGCTAGGCATGCCCTGTTTCTCGTCGCCTTGAGGAGTCACAGAGCCGCTGTTTGGAGCACAGACCGCCGGACTGCCCAGGTTTGGGTTTGAGCTGTGTCCTCAGCTGCATGACTGGATGTTACCAGGCGGTAATTTGCTGTCACTGAGAAAGCGGGTAGTACTACCCGGAGTTGTTGTAAGACTCAAATGAGTTAACATGTGGAAAGCAGCTAGGACTGCCCCAGCAAGTGCAGTGTGAATATTAACAAAAATAATCATTATTACTGTCCTTGCCACTGTTTGGGTAATTTAGATATGAATTCTCCAAGCTCGTATTCTTAACTAGTTACCACAGTATCGTAGTACCAAAGAATGTTCAAAAATTGAAACAAAATCTGAGGCATCCAGCGTACACTGGGCTGTAATCAGAGTATCGGCCAGAGGTCTGTGGGCTGGCCTTTCTCCTCGCTGGGGACACTGCTCTGCCCCAGCCTCTGCTGCAGCTGTCATCCTTGTCAGTGCTTTTTGTTATCCAGACTTTCTACTGTGTCTTAACTGTTCTTTCTGTTCAGTTTTGCATATAATGCCTTCTGCATATCTTTTTCCTCTCTCCCCCAAAAAATATCTTGAAAAAAGCAATGCATTTGAAATAGAGACCTAGCAATTGTTAGGTTATAAATGTTCGGGTTTCTTGCAGGCATATATGGTACCGGTTGTCTCATCACGGAAGGATGTCGTGGAGAGGGAGGCATTCTTATTAACAGTCAAGGCGAAAGGTTTATGGGCGTCGCCCCGTGGCGAAGGACCTGGCGTCTAGAGATGTGGTGTCTCGGTCGATGACTCTGGAGATCCGCGAAGGAAGGTCCGTGTGATTTACCACCAGCATTGTCTGAGTGGGCACACGGGCCGGGGTTGCTTCTGTGAGTTCCAGCACTGCTCGCCCTCACCTTCGTGTGCAGGCACACGTGCACAGCCACCTCTCTCAGCTGCTGACAGGCGTCTGTTAGTCTGTGGTATTTTCTTAAAGACCTACATTTTTAAAATTTTAGCCAGTTTCTTTCTCAGATCTGTGGAACAGAGTTTCTCTTAGTGTGGGTGAGTATGTGACAGAGTGCGGGAGAGAGAGACGCACACGCAACCTGAAGTCAGCACGTGAGCCTTGGGTGTCGTGTCTGATGCCCACAGGTGTTTTTCGGTAGCTTTCAAAGGGTGTGGGTTATTTGGCTTTCAGTAAAACAAGCTGCAGCTCTTTCATGTCTGACCCTGTTCTTTAATGTAATATCTGCTGGTATGGCTTTTGGAGGTTTTACATTTTTATATTTAAAAAAACAGAGAAGTCAGGCCGGGCGCGGTGGCTCACACCTGTAATCCCAGCACTTTGGGAGGCCGAGGCGGGCGGATCATGAGATCAGGAGATGGAGATCATCTTGGCTAACATGGTGAAACCCTGTCTCTACTAAAAATACAAAAAATTAGCCAGGCGTGATGCCGGGCGCCTGTAGTCTCAGCTACTAGGGAGACTGAGGCAGGAGAATGGCATGAACCCGGGAGGCAGAGCTTGCAGTGAGCCGAGGAGTCACAGAGCCGCTGTTTGGAGCACAGACCGCCGGACTGCCCAGGTTTGGGTTTGAGCTATGTCCTCAACTGCATGACTGGATGTTACCAGGCGGTAATTTGCTGTCACTGAGAAAGCGGGTAGTACTACCCGGAGTTGTTGTAAGACTTAAATGAGTTAACATGTGGAAAGCAGCTAGGACTGCCCCAGCAAGTGCAGTGTGAATATTAACAAAAATAATCATTATTACTGTCCTTGCCACTGTTTGGGTAATTTAGATATGAATTCTCCAAGCTCGTATTCTTAACTAGTCACCACAGTA
Source organism: Cercopithecus mona (assembly GCA_014849445.1). NCBI lineage: Eukaryota > Metazoa > Chordata > Mammalia > Primates > Cercopithecidae > Cercopithecus > Cercopithecus mona. The sequence goes on along the minus strand of JABBCR010001459.1, from coordinate 19,926 downwards.
TCGTAGTACCAAAGAACGTTCAAAAATTAAAACAAAATCTGAGGCATCCAGCGTACACTGGGCTGTAATCAGAGTATCGGCCAGAGGTCTGTGGGCTGGCCTTTCTCCTCGCTGGGGACACTGCTCTGCCCCAGCCTCTGCTGCAGCTGTCAGCCTTGTCAGTGCTTTTTGTTATCCAGACTTTCTACTGTGTCTTAACTGTTCTTTCTGTTCAGTTTTGCATATAATGCCTTCTGCATATCTTTTTCCTCTCTCCCCCAAAAAATATCTTGAAAAAAGCAATGCATTTGAAATAGAGACCTAGCAATTGTTAGGTTATAAATGTTCGGGTTTCTTGCAGGCATATATGGTACCGGTTGTCTCATCACGGAAGGATGTCGTGGAGAGGGAGGCATTCTTATTAACAGTAAAGGAGAAAGGTTTATGGGCGTCGCCCCGTGGCGAAGGACCTGGCGTCTAGAGATGTGGTGTCTCGGTCGATGACTCTGGAGATCCGCGAAGGAAGGTCCGTGTGATTTACCACCAGCATCGTCTGAGTGGGCACACGGGCCGGGGTTGCTTCTGTGAGTTCCAGCACTGCTCGCCCTCACCTTCGTGTGCAGGCACACGTGCACAGCCACCTCTCTCAGCTGCTGACAGGCGTCTGTTAGTCTGTGGTATTTTCTTAAAGACCTACATTTTTAAAATTTTAGCCAGTTTCTTTCTCAGATCTGTGGAACAGAGTTTCTCTTAGTGTGGGTGAGTATGTGACAGAGTGCGGGAGAGAGAGACGCACACGCAACCTGAAGTCAGCACGTGAGCCTTGGGTGTCGTGTCTGATGCCCACAGGTGTTTTTCGGCAGCTTTTCAAAGGGTGTGGGTTATTTGGCTTTCAGTAAAACAGTTTGCAGCTCTTTCATTCCTGACCCTGTTCTTTAATGTAATATCTGCTGGTATGGCCTTTAGAGGTTTTACATTTTTATATCAAAAAAAAAAGAAAAGTCAATTTTTTTTTTGAAATATGGTGGCCCGGCCGGGCATGGTCGCTCACGCCTGTAATCCCGGCACTTTGGGAGGCCAAGACGGGCGGATCACGAGGTCAGGAGATCGAGACCACCCTGGCTAACATGGTGAAACCCCGTCTCTACTAAAAATACAAAAATTAGCCGGGTGCAGTGCGGGCGCCTGTGGTCCCAGCTACACGGTAGGGTGAAGCAGGAGAATGGTGTGAACCTGGGAGGCGGAGCTTGCAGTGAGTGGAGATCGCACCACTGCTCTCCAGCCTGGGTGACAGAGCGAGCTTCTGTCTCAAAAAAAAAAAGAAAAGAAAAGAAATATGGTGGCCCTCCATACACATCGGTTCCACATGTGTAGTTTCAACCAGCTATGTATTGAAAGTAAAATTGCATCCTTACAAATATGCAGACTTTTTTTCCTTGTCATTGTTCCCTAAACAACACAGTTTAACAACTATTTACGTAGCATTTACATTGTATTAGGTACTATGAGTAATCCTGGAGTTGTTGTAAAGCTTAAATGTAAAACTTTAAATGAGGATGATGTAAAGTATAGAGGAGGATGTGCATAGGTTATATACAAATACTCTTCCACTTTATATTAAGGACTTGAGCATCCACGGATTTTAGTATCCATGGGGGTCCTGGACCCAACCTGCCACAGATACACAGGGACGATTGTGTTTGGCATAGAGCCTTTTCTAATGCACTTACCAAGGACAGCCACAGCAGGCTGTGATCCCTGAGATGAGTGTGAGTTCAGGGAGGGCAGAGTTTTTGTTCTGGGTCTCAGCTGTGTCCCAGCACTTGGGATTGTCCCTGGCACACAGTAGATGCTTAGAAAAGATCTGATGAGAGGGCGACCATAAATGAGGGGAAATTTTCCTCAGTATCAAAACATGTTGAAACTCACATGCTTCCAAGATGACGTATTCTGAGGTCTCCTCCCATTGCCGTTCTCTGCCTTATGTGACGGTGTTTGTTCTGTCTTCCTAGAGGCTGTTCTCTGCCTTATGTGAGGTGTTTGTTCTGTCTTCCCAGAGGCTGTTCTCTGCCTTATGTGAGGTGTTTGTTCTGTCTTCCCAGAGGCTGTTCTCTGCCTTATGTGAGGTGTTTGTTCTGTCTTCCCAGAGGCTGTTCTCTGCCTTATGTGACGGTGTTTGTTCTGTCTTCCCAGAGGCCGTTCTCTGCCTTATGTGACGGTGTTTGTTCGTCTTCCCAGAGGCCGTTCTCTGCCTTATGTGACGGTGTTTGTTCTGTCTTCCCAGAGGCTGTTCTCTGCCTTATGTGTGTTCTGTCTTCCCAGAGGCAGTTCTCTGCCTTATGTGACGTGGTTGGTCTGTCTTCCCAGAGGCTGTTCTCTGCCTTCTGTGACAGTGTTTGTTCTGTCTTCCCAGGCTGTTCTCTGCCTTATGTGCGGTGTTTGTTCTGTCTTCCCAGAGGCTGTTCTCTGCCTTATGTGGCGGTGTTTTTTCTGTCTTCACAGAGGCTGTTCTCTGCCTTATGTGACGGTGTTTGTTCTGTCTTCCCAGAGGCTGTTCTCTGCCTTATGTGACGGTGTTTGTTCTGTCTTCCCAGAGGCCGTTCTCTGCCTTATGTGACGGTGTTTGTTCGTCTTCCCAGAGGCTGTTCTCTGCCTTATGTGACGGTGTTTGTTCTGTCTTCGCAGAGGCCGTTCTCTGCCTTATGTGACGGTGTTGGTTCTGCCTTCCCACTGGCGGTTCTCTGCCTTATGTGAGGTGTTTGTTCTGTCTTCCCAGAGGCTGTTCTCTGCCTTATGTGACGGTGTTTGTTCTGTCTTCCCAGAGGCTGTTCTCTGCCTTATGTGAGGTGTTTGTTCAGTCTTCCCAGAGGCTGTTCTCTGCATTATGTGACGGTGTTTTTTCGGTCTTCCCAGTGGCTTTTCTCTGCCTTATGTGAGGTGTTTGTTCTGTCTTCCCAGAGGCTGTTCTCTGCCTTATGTGAGGTGTTTGTTCTGTCTTCCCAGAGGCTGTGGCCCTGAGAAAGATCACGTCTACCTGCAGCTGCACCACCTGCCTCCGGAGCAGCTGGCCACGCGCCTGCCCGGCATTTCAGAGACAGCCATGATCTGCCTTATGTGACAGTGTTTGTTCTGTCTTCCCAGAGGCGTTCTCTGCCTTATGTGACAGTGTTTGTTCTGTCTTCCCAGAGGCGTTCTCTGCCTTATGTGGCGGTGTTTGTTCTGTCTTCCAGAGGCTGTTCTCTGCCTTATGTGGACGGTGTTTGTTCTGTCTTCAGAGGCCGTTCTCTGCCTTATGTGACAGTGTTTGTTCTGTCTTCAGAGGCCGTTCTCTGCCTTATGTGACAGTGTTTGTTCTGTCTTCACAGAGGCTGTTCTCTGCCTTATGTGAGTGTTTGTTCTGTTTAAATTTCTATTACTGGAGGATGGAGGGGCTTAATAATTTATTCCTCCTTAGTAAATTGTCATAGATGCCTCATTTGCAGCTTTTTCCATTTTATAGTTACTTTCCTATATGATCTCGTGTTATTTCTAATGATCTTGTACATCAAGGGATCTTTCTAATTCCTACCGTTGAGTGGTTTGCGGTTCATACAGAGCTTGTCAGTCACTTAGGCTCCTTGTTGGGCAAGGTGGGCAGCTGTTACTTCCTGCATAGATGAAGTGTTTGCAGGGGTAGAAGAGTCTGGAACATCAGTGTTTGTTCTGTGTTCCCAGAGGCCGTTCTCTGCCTTATGTGGCGGTGTTTGTTCTGTCTTCCCAGAGGCTGACAGTCACAGATGTGACAGTGTTTGTTCTGTCTTCCAGAGGCTGTTCTCTGCCTCGGGAACATGTGAGGTGTTTGTTCTGTCTTCCCAGAGGCTGTTCTCTGCCTTATGTGGGGTGTTTGTTGTCTTCCCAGAGGCCGCTCTCTGCCTTATGTGACAGTGTTTGTTCTGTCTTCCCAGAGGCTGTTCTCTGCCTTATGTGGGGTGTTTGTTCTGTCTTCCAGAGGCTGTTCTCTGCCTTATGTGACAGTGTTTGTTCTGTCTTCACAGAGGCTGTTCTCTGCCTTATGTGAGGTGTTTGTTCTGTCTTCCCAGAGGCTGTGGCCCTGAGAAAGATCACGTCTACCTGCAGCTGCACCACCTGCCTCCAGCAGCTGCCACGCCTGCCCGGCATTTCAGAGACAGCCATGATCTTCGCTGGTGTGGACGTCACGAAGGAGCCGATCCCGTCCTCCCCACCGTGCATTATAACATGGGCGGCATTCCCACCAACTACAAGGGGCAGGTGATGGTTGGCTCTCCTCCCAGCTGGATAGAAGGCTGGGACAGCAGGGGCCCCCCCTCACAGTTGTCTCTTCAGATCTTAGATGAAAAGACAGATGTTTTCTTCAAGAAAGTTCTGTCTTGTTTTCTAGATGTACTTTAAATTTCTATTACTGGAGGATGGAGGCTTAATAATTTATTCCTCCTTAGTAAATTGTCTGATGCATCATTTAGCTTTTTCCATTTTATAGTTACTTTACTTTTTGATGTCGTGTTATTTCTAATGATCTTGTAAATCAAGGTATCTTTCTAATTCCTACATTTGTGTGGTTTGTCTTCATACAGAGCTTGTTCTCTGCTCCTTGTTGGGCAAGGTGGGCGGCAGCTGTTACTTTCCCTGCATAGATGAAGAGGTGAACAGGGGGTAGAAGAGTCTGGAACATCAGTGTCACCTGCTGATGTTCCTCCACCTGCCATGCTCCTGGGTCTGAGCCGGAGTGCAGGTGGTGAGGGCCTCGGGAACATGGGACACAGGGACAGTCGCAGACGCTGACATTAGGGGTCCTCTGACCTGCTTGTAACAGCAGGTGCTCAGGGCAGAGGGAAACGGGGGGACATTTGGAAGCTTCCCTCTGAAGAAGAGGAGCTATGGTCCTTACCTCCCTCTTAGATATGGTCTTTCCTTCCCTTTTTTTCTTGGAGATTCAGTCTCGCTCTGTCGCTTAGGCTGGAGCACAATGGCGCAATCTGGGCTCACTGCAACCTCCGCCTTCCAGGTTCAAGCGATTCTTCTGCCTCAGCCTCCCGAGTAGCTGGGATTACAGGCACCCGCCATCATGCCTGGCTAATTTTTGTATTTTTAGTTGAGACCGGGTTTCACCATGTTAGCCAGGCAGGTCTCGAACCCCTGACCTCAGGTGATCCACCCACCTCAACCTCCCAAAGTGCTGGGATTACAGGCGTGAGCCACCGCGCCTGGCCTACTTCTCTCTCTCTGGTCTGCGGCACAGACACCCTGCTGGGGGAGGTGGGCTGGTGGAGGTATGGGCACCTTGACATTTCGCCTGCAATCTTCCTTTCCACAGGTCCTGAGGCACGTGAATGGCCAGGATCAGATTGTGCCCGGGCTGTACGCCTGTGGGGAGGCCGCCTGTGCCTCGGTACATGGTGCCAACCGGCTCGGGGCAAACTCCCTCCTGGACCTGGTCGTCTTTGGTCGGGCATGTGCTCTGAGCATCGAAGAGTCGTGCAGGCCTGGTAAGCGCTTTCTTCAGGAGCCAGACTGACTGAGACGGCGCAGGAGGTTACAGTCGTTCCTCCTTTTTTTGAGACAGGTCAGCCCAGGCTGGAGTGCCGTGGCACAGTCATAGCCGCCTCAACCTCCCGGGCTCGAGCAGTCCTCAGCACCTCCACCTGCAGAGTCCCAAGTAGCTGGGACTACAGATGTGCACCACCACACCTGGCTAATTTAAAAAAATTTTTTTTTTTTGTAGAGACAGGGTCTCACAATATTGCCCAGGCTGGTCTTGAACTCCTAGACCCAAGCAGTCCTTCTGCCTCAGCTTCCCAAAGTATTGGGATTACAGACATGAGCCACGGCCCCCAGCCAGGTTACAAAGCCTCGATTTGTTACTGGAAATTTGCTTAGTGGTCATATAGAGGTAGTCTGGGTTTTTTCCCCTAGAAGTGATTAAACTGAGAAATCCGGAGGTTATATGGTGGTAATGTTGAGACTAGATAGAGGCTGGTTGGGGATCTTAACAGTTAAGGTGACATTTTTGGGGTTACATTTTTTTTTTTTTTAATTATTTTGTAGTCATTATGTACTGCTTAGAAAAAGCACAATTAGGGGCCGGGCGCGGTGGCTCAAGCCTGTAATCCCAGCACTTTGGGAGGCTGAGACAGGCGGATCACGAGGTCGAGAGATTGAGACCATCCTGGCTAACACGGTGAAACCCCGTCTCTACTAAAAAAAATACAAAAAACTAGCCGGGCGAGGTGGCGGGCACCTGTAGTCCCAGCTACTCGGGAGGCTGAGGCAGGAGAATGGTGTAAACCCGGGAGGTGGAGCTTGCAGTGAGCTGAGATCCGGCCTGGGTGACAGAGCGAGACTCCGTCTCAAAAAAAAAAAAAAAAGAAAAAAGAAAAAGCACTATTAGGAAGTTGTTATTTTTAGGGGAAGTTCATTACATATTACTTGCCTGATAAAAATCACTTATTTGCAATGAAATTTTTTAAATAGTTGTCATGAACAAATATGTAACATGGTACTTAGAAAAATAATTTAGGCCATTCTAAAAACAAAGTACAGCTAGCCTCTATTAGAGGAGAAGGGATGACTTACAGTGAACAGGATTCCCACCCTCTATGGACAGATTGGATTTCACTTGCTGGTTTTCTTTTCATGATAGCGTCAAATAATGTGTAGGAGAAGAAATACCATGTGGGAGTGAGTCTCATGTGCACTAAAAGTGCTGGGATTACAGGCGTGAGCCACCGCCTGGCCTACTCTCTCTCTGGTCTATGCACAGACACCCTGCTGGGGAGGTGGGCTGGTGGAGGTATGGGCACCTTGACATTTCGCCTGCAATCTTCCTTTCCACAGGTCCTGAGGCACGTGAATGGCCAGGATCAGATTGTGCCCGGGCTGTACGCCTGTGGGAGGCCGCCTGTGCCTCGTACATGGTGCCAACTGCTCAGGGCAAACTCCCTCCTGGACCTGGTCGTCTTTGGTCGGGCATGTGCTCTGAGCATCGAAGAGTCGTGCAGGCCTGGTAAGCGTTTTCTTCAGGAGCCAGACTGACTGAGACGGCGCAGGAGGTTACAGTCGTTCCTCCTTTTTTTGAGACAGGTCAGCCCAGGCTGGAGTGCCGTGGCACAGTCGTAGCCGCCTCAACCTCCCGGGCTCGAGCAGTCCTCAGCACCTCCACCTGCAGAGTCCCAAGTAGCTGGGACTACACATGTGCACCACCACACCTGGCTAATTTTAAAAAAATTTTTTTTTTTTGTAGAGACAGGGTCTCACAATATTGCCCAGGCTGGTCTTGAACTCCTAGACCCAAGCAGTCCTTCTGCCTCAGCTTCCCAAAGTACTGGGATTACAGACATGAGCCACGGCCCCCAGCCAGGTTACAAAGCCTCGATTTGTTACTGGAAATTTGCTTAGTGGTCATATAGAGGTAGTCTGGGTTTTTTCCCCTAGAAGTGATTAAACTGAGAAATCCGGAGGTTATATGGTGGTAATGTTGAGACTAGATAGAGGCTGGTTGGGGATCTTAACAGTTAAGGTGACATTTTTGGGGTTACTTTTTTTTTTTTTTAATTATATTGTAGTCATTATGTTCTGCTTAGAAAAAGCACTATTAGGGGCCGGGCGCGGTGGATCAAGCCTGTACTCCCAGGACTTTGGGAGGCTGAGGCAGGAGAATGGTGTAAACCCGGGAGGTGGAGCTTGCAGTGAGCTGAGATCCGGCCTGGGTGACAGAGCGAGACTCTGTCTCAAAAAAAAAAAAGAAAAAGCACTATTAGGAAGTTGTTATTTTTAGGGGAAGTTCATTACATATTCCTTGCCTGATAAAAATCACTTATTTGCAATGAAATTTTTTAAATAGTTGTCATGAACAAATATGTAACATGGTACTTAGAAAAATAATTTAGGCCATTCTAAAAACAAAGTACAGCTAGCCTCTATTAGAGGAGAAGGGATGACTTACAGTGAACAGAATTCCCACCCTCTATGGACAGATTGGATTTCACTTGCTGGTTTTCTTTTCATGATAGCGTCAAATACTGTGTAGGAGAAGAAATACCACGTGTGGGAGTGTGAGTCTCATGTGCACTAAGAACGGGACAGTTAGCATCGCTCCCACCTCCAGAGATCTTCACGGTGGTTATCCAGCCTCGTGTGCTCAGAACAGTGTGAGGTGGATGGGGCACTGGTGGATGTTTGTGTGGCAAGGATAGTGGGACCCCAGGCCCACATTCTTCCCATTACCTTTCTCTCGTGTTAACTGTTTTGCATCATTTCTGCTGTGTTTATAGAACAGGTGGTTTTTGTGTGGATTCAAGTGAAATAAAAACTAGGACTGCCGTAACTTATAAACATGCCCGCTTTTATATCTGTAGTTAGAAAATTACAGAGAGTACTAAAAGGGTAGCTTACTTCAGCCACTCTGTCTCTGGATCTGACCACAGCTCGGGAGGCCAGCACATGCAGAGCTGGAGTCTTACCCCAAGTCGCTGCTGATCCTGGGCGAAGGCGGAGTTCAGGTCCATCGCTCCTAACGCCACAGGCTGTGCTTGTCTCACTCCACAGCCCTGCACTTTGTAGCAGTGAGGACTGACACCACTTCTCTCAGAGCAATGGAGAAATTTTGAGCTTCTCTTTCTTTGAAAATGCAAAAAAGAACAGGCTGGAGAATACCCTATACTTTCCATCTGAGAGACTGCTCACGCATGCAGCATCTCACGCAGAATGCTGTGGAGTCAGACTCAAAAGGCTGCACACCTGTGGTTCTCTTGATACGACATTCTGGAGAAGGCACATCTAGGGAAGAAAAGGGATTGGTGGTTGCCAGAGGCTGTTTCCTGATTGTGCTAATACAGACACAGCTCTGTGTGTGTCAAAATTTGAAAAACCCTATACTAAAAATGATGAGTTTATTTTACTCTATTTCTATGCTTTAATTTTTAAAAATGGAAAGGAAAGAAAAAATGCTTGTAGCATCACTACTTCTCCCCCACCCCACCCCCCAAAAAATACATATTTTTAGAGATAGTCTCCCTCTGTTGCCCAGGCTGGAGTGCAGTGGTACGGTCAGGTGCACGCCATCACACATGGCTAATTTAAACTGAAAATGTTATATGGTGGTAATGTTGAGACTAGATAGAGGCTGGTTGGTCTTGAACTCCTGGTGTCAAGTGATCCTCCTGTCTTCCCAAAGTGGTAATTATATTGTAGTCATTATGTTCTGCTTAGAAAAAGCACTATTAGGAAGTTGTTATTTTTAGGGGAAGTTCATTACATATTCCTTGCCTGATAAAAATCACTTATTTGCAATGAAATTTTTTAAATAGTTGTCATGAACAAATATGTAACATGGTACTTAGAAAAATAATTTAGGCCATTCTAAAAACAAAGTACAGCTAGCCTCTATTAGAGGAGAAGGGATGACTTACAGTGAACAGAATTCCCACCCTCTATGGACAGATTGGATTTCACTTGCTGGTTTTCTTTTCATGATAGCGTCAAATACTGTGTAGGAGAAGAAATACCACGTGTGGGAGTGTGAGTCTCATGTGCACTAAGAACGGGACAGTTAGCATCGCTCCCACCTCCAGAGATCTTCACGGTGGTTATCCAGCCTCGTGTGCTCAGAACAGTGTGAGGTGGATGGGGCACTGGTGGATGTTTGTGTGGCAAGGATGGTGGGACCCCAGGCCCACATTCTTCCCGTTACCTTTCTCTGGTGTTAACTGTTTGGCATCCTTACTGCTGGGTTAATAGAACAGGTGGTTTTTGTGTGGATTCAAGTGAAATAAAAACTAGGACTTCAGTAACTTATAAACATGCCCGCTTTTATATCTGTAGTTAGAAAGGTACGGAGAGTATTAAAAGGGTAGCTTACTTCAGCCACTCTGTCTCTGGATCTGACCACAGCTCGGGAGGCCAGCACATGCAGAGCTGGAGTCTTACCCCAAGTCGCTGCTGATCCTGGGCGAAGGCGGAGTTCAGGGCCATCGTTCCTAACGCCACAGGCTGTGCTGGTCTCACTCCACAGCCCTGCACTTTGTAGCAGTGAGGACTTTATATACAATGGAGAAATTTGTTGACTTTTTTTTTAAAGGAGTGCAATTCCATCTGCAACATCTCATCCTGTGGTTCTCTTGATACGACATTCTGGAAAAGGCACATCTAGGGAAGAAAAGGGATTGGTGGTTGCCAGAGGCTGTTTCCTGATACGGACACAGCTCTCTGTGTACCAAAATTTGAAAAGCTACACTAAAAATGGTGAGTTTATTTTACTGTATCTTTGTGCTTTAATTTTTAAAAATGAAAGGAAAGAAAAATGCTTGTAGCATCACTACTTCTCCCCACCCCACCCCCAAAAAATACATATTTTTAGAGATAGTCTCCTCTGTTGCCCAGGCTGGAGTGCAGTGGTACAGTCAGGTGCACGCCATCACACATGGCTAATTTTTAAAAATGAAAGGAAAGAAAAAATGCTTGTAGCATCACTACTTCTCCCCCCCCCCACCCCCCAAAAAATACATATTTTTATAGATAGTCTACCTCTGTTGGCCAGGCGGGAGTGCCGTGGTACGGTAAGGGGCACGCCATCACACATGGCTAATTTTTAAAAATATTTTGTAGGGACAGGGTCTCCCTTTGTTGCCCAAGATGGTCTTGAACTCCTGGCCTCAAGTGATCCTCCTGTCTCAGCCTCCCAAAGTGGTTACATGCATTTATACATTTGTTAAAGTTGGTAGAACTGAGGCTGGGCGCAGTGGCTCATGCCTATAATCCCACCACTTTGGGAGGCCAAGGCAAGCAGATTGCTTGAGCTCAGGAGTTCAAGCCCAGCTTGGGCAAGGTGGTAAAACCCGTCTCTGCAAAAAATACAAAAATTAGCCAGGTATGGTGGCACTCCTGTAGTCCCAGCTACTCCGGAGACTGAGGCAGGAGGATTGCTTGAACCAGGAGGTGGAGGTTGCAGTGAGCTGAGATCACACCACTGCATCCAGCCTGAGCAACAGAGGGAGAACACACTGTCTCAAAGAAAAGAAAAAAGAAATTGTAGAACTGTCCACTGAAAGAAAAAAGTCAAGTTTACTGAATGATCAATTTGTAAAGCATTCTAATCAAAAGGAACAGAAACACCAGCAATCCTAGACGCATTGGAGCAGGCCCTGAAGTGACCCACACCCTGGTCCCCTGGGGAGGTGGTGGGCGGGCAGGCCTGTTTGACTCCTGCATTTCATACCTCCTACCTTCTGCATGTATTATCCTGTTGAAGAAAATATATATAATGTTATTTTTAAAACTTTAAAACTTTTTTGAAGACATCTTAGAAACACAAGAGTTGCAAATCTTGGCTGTGTACAGTGGCTCACACATGTGATCCCAGCACTTTGGGAGGCCGAGACAGGTGGCTCACCAGGTCAGGAGTTCGAGACCAGCCTGTCCAACATGGTGAAACCCTGTCTCTACTGAAAATACAAAAATTAGCTGGGCGTGGTGGTGGGTGCCTGTAATCCCAGCTACTGGGGAGGTTGAGGCAGGAGAATCGTTTGAACCCGGGAGGTGGAGGTTGCAGTGAGTCGGGATTGTGCCATTGCACTCCAGCCTGGGCTACAGGGCAAAATTCCATCTCAAAGAAAGAAAAAAGAAATTGTAGAACTGTCCACTGAAAGAAAAAAGTCAATTTTACTGAATGATCAGTTTTTAAAGCATTATAATCAAAAGGAAAAGAAACACCAGCAGTCCTAGAAGCATTTGAGCAGGCCCTGAAGAGACCCACACCCTGGTCCCCTGGGGAGGTGGTGGGCGGGGCGGGGCCTGTTTGACGCCTGCGTTTCATACCTCCTACCTTCTGCATGTGTTACCTGTTGAAGAAAATATATATAATGTTATTTTTAAAACTTTAAAACTTTTTTGAAGACATCTTAGAAACACAAGAGTTGCAAATCTTGGCTGTGTACAGTGGCTCACACATGTGATCCCAGCACTTTGGGAGGCCGAGACAGGTGGCTCACCTGAGGTCAGGAGTTTGAGACCAGCCTGGCCAACATGGTGAAACCCCATCTCTACTGAAAATACAAAAATTAGCCAGGTATGGTGGCATACTCCTGTAGTCCCAGCTACTTGGGAGGCTGAGGCAGGAGAATCGCTTGAATTCAGAAAGCAGAGCTTGCAGTGAGCCGAGAGCACACCACTGCACTCCAGCCTGAGCAACAGAGTGAGACACTGTCTCAAAAAAAAAAAAAAGAAAAAAGAAAAAGCACTATTAGGAAGTTGTTATTTTTAGGGGAAGTTCATTACATATTACTTGCCTGATAAAAATCACTTATTTGCAATGAAATTTTTTAAATAGTTGGTGTGAATGAATATGTAACATGGTACTTAGAAAAATAATTTAGGCCATTCTAAAAACAAAGTACAGCTAGCCTCTATTAGAGGAGAAGGGATGACTTACAGTGAACAGAATTCCCACCCTCTATGGACAGATTGGATTTCACTTGCTGGTTTTCTTTTCATGATAGCGTCAAATAATGTGTAGGAGAAGAAATACCACGTGTGGGAGTGTGAGTCTCATGTGCACTAAGAACGGGACAGTTAGCATCGCTCCCACCTCCAGAGATCTTCACGGTGGTTATCCAGCCTCATGTGCTCAGAACAGTGTGAGGTGGATGAAGCACCGGTGGATGTTTGTGTGGCAAGGATGGTGGGACCCCAGGCCCACATTCTTCCCGTTACCTTTCTCTGGTGTTAACTGTTTGGCATCCTTTCTGCTGTTTTAATAGAACAGGTGGTTTTTGTGTGGATTCAAGTGAAATAAAAACTAGGACTGCCGTAACTTATAAACATGCCCGCTTTTATATCTGTAGTTAGAAAGGTACGGAGAGTATTAAAAGGGTAGCTTACTTCAGCCACTCTGTCTCTGGATCTGACCACAGCTCGGGAGGCCAGCACATGCAGAGCTGGAGTCTTACCCCAAGTCGCTGCTGATCCTGGGCGAAGGCGGAGTTCAGGGCCATCGTTCCTAACGCCACAGGCTGTGCTTGTCTCACTCCACAGCCCTGCACTTTGTAGCAGTGAGGACTGACACCACTTCTCTCAGAGCAATGGAGAAATTTTGAGCTTCTTTTTCTCTGAAAATGCAAAAAAAGAACATTTTGTAAGAATACCCTATACTTTCCATCTGAGAGACCGCTCACGCATGCAGCATCTCACGCAGAATGCTGTGGAGTCAGACTCAAAAGGCTGCACACCTGTGGTTCTCTTGATACGACATTCTGGAGAAGGCACATCTAGGGAAGAAAAGGGATTGGTGGTTGCCAGAGGCTGTTTCCTGATTGTGCTAATACAGACACAGCTCTGTGTGTGTCAAAATTTGAAAAACCCTATACTAAAAATGATGAGTTTATTTTACTCTATTTCTATGCTTTAATTTTTAAAAATGGAAAGGAAAGAAAAAATGCTTGTAGCATCACTACTTCTCCCCCACCCCACCCCCCAAAAAATACATACATATATATATATATTTTAGAGATAGTCTCCCTCTGTCGCCCAGGCTGGGGTGCAGTGGTACAATTAGGTGCACGCCACCACACATGGCTAATCTTTAAAAATATTTTGTAGGGACAGGGTCTCCCTTTGTTGCCCAAGATGGTCTTGAACTCCTGGCCTCAAGTGATCCTCCTGTCTCAGCCTCCCAAAGTGGTTACATGCATTTATACATGTGTTAAAGTTGGTAGAACTGAGGCTGGGCGCAGTGGCTCATGCCTATAATCCCACCACTTTGGGAGGCTGAGGCAGGCAGATTGCTTGAGCTCAGGAGTTCAAGACCAGCTTGGGCAAGGTGGTAAAACCCCGTCTCTACAAAAAATACAAAAATTAGCTGGGCATGGTGGCTCACACCAGTGTAGTCCCAGCTACTTGGGAGGCTGAGGTGGGAGGATTGCTGGAGCCTGGAAGGCGGAGGTTGCAGTGAGCTGAGATCACACCACTGCACTCCAGCCTGAGCAACAGAGGGAGGAGACACTGTCTCAAAAAAAAGAAAAAAGAAATTGTAGAACTGTCCACTGAAAGAAAAAAGTCAATTTTACTGAATGATCAGTTTTTAAAGCATTATAATCGAAAGGAAAAGAAACACCAGCAATCCCAGAAGCATTTGAGCAGGCCCTGAAGAGACCCACACCCTGGTCCCCTGGGGAGGTGGTGGGCGGGGCAGGGCCTGTTTGACTCCTGCATTTCATACCTCCTACCTTCCGCATGTATTATCTGTTGAAGAAAATATATATAATGTTATAAAAAGAACTTTAAAACTTTTTTGAAGACATCTTGGAAACACAGGAGTTGCAAATCTCGGCTGTGTACAGTGGCTCACACTTGTGATCCCAGCACTTTGGGAGGCCGAGGCAGGTGGCTCACCTGAGGTCAGGAGTTTGAGACCAGCCTGGCCAACATGGTGAAACCCCATCTCTACTGAAAATACAAAAATTAGCCAGGTATGGTGGCACACTCCTGTAGTCCCAGCTACTCCGGAGACTGAGGCAGGAGAATCGCTTGAACCAGGAGGTGGAGGTTGCAGTGAGCCGAGATGGTGCCAGTGCACTCCAGCCTGGGCTACAGAGCAAAATTCCATCTCAAAAAAAAAAAATTGCAAATCTTGAAATGTAGGTGAGAGCACACAAGAGTCCAAATCAGCAGGTGACTTTCAAGCACACAGCAGCCACCTTCCTTCCCCTGATGCGAAGGACAGTGGGGTGGCCGGCGCCTTGGGACCACCATCTGGAAGGTGTCCTTTTTTCCCCTTATATACACTTATTCCCATTATATACACACATTTATATACACTTAATAGGTATAAATTTGATTACTTTTTTTTTTTTTTTTTAAAGACAGAGTCTCACTCTGTTGTGCAGGCTGGAGTGCAGTGGCGCGATCTCAACTTACTGCAACCTTCACCTTTCAGGTTCAAGCAGTTCTCATGCCTCAGCCTCCTGAGTAGCTGGGATTATAGGCGCGTGCCACCATACCCAGATAATTTTTGTGTTTTTAGTAGAAATGAGGTTTTGCCACGTTGGCCAGGCTGCACTTGAACTCCTGACCTCAAGTGATCCACCTATCTCGACCTCCTAAAGTGCTAGGATTACTGGCGAGAGCCACCGCACCCGGCCTTCATTTAATTTTTTAATTTTAGAGATGATTTCTAGTTTATTCACTCTAAGATAAGTTAATGGATATCTACTGTGTGCCAACCATTTTGCCTTTATGTATGTTCTTTAAAATTGGCCCCAGCTCAGCAGATGGCCTCAGATGTAGGGTGGGCTGGCGGTGTGTTAGCTGAGGAGACTTTCGCAGTTTCCAAGCTCCTTGAGCGGCCGTGCTACGTATTTTTGTGTCATTCTAAATCCATTTGGTTTTTTAAAATGGTTTTGGAAAGTTAAATTCTAACTTTTTTTTGTTTTAGGAGATAAAGTCCCTCCAATTAAACCAAATGCCGGGGAAGAATCTGTCATGAATCTTGACAAATTGAGATTTGCTGATGGAAGCATAAGAACGTCAGAACTTCGACTCAGCATGCAGAAGGTAAGAGCCTGGACTCGCTCTGGAGTGAGCAGGCTGGCTGCATACCTGGCCCTGCACTGGTTTTGTTTTTTTAAAAATAGATTTAGGGGGATGCAGGTGCAGTTTGTGTGGATGTACCGTGAGGTGGTGGAGTCTGGGCTTTTCACGTCACCCAAGTCGTGTATGTTGTACCCAGCAGGTAATTGCTCATCCCCACCCCTCCCGCTTTTTGGAGCCCCCATTCTCTAGGCCACTCCGTGTGGCCACGTGTACTCACCCTTCAGCTCCCACTTCCAAGTGAGAATGTGACACTTGACCTTGAGTCACTTCACTTAGGAGAGTGACCTCCTGTTCCATCCACGTGGCTGCAGAAGGCATGATTGCGTTATTTTTATATGGCTGAGTATTTCATGGTGTATATGTACCACATTTTCTTTGTCCGGTCATCCGTTGATGGGCACTTAGGTTGATTCCATGACTTTGCTATTGTGACTAGTGCTGCGATAAACATACGAGGCTGCACCAGTATCGAGGTAAACAGCAGTAGGACGTACTCCTCACCGTATCAAGAATATGAAAGAGACCAGGAGGCCTGAACTATACAGAAGTGCACTTTTCCACATAGAAGGTCAGCAGGCTAGGGCAGAATTAGTGACTGCTTAGCAACCAGGACAGCCTTCTCCGGTTCACTCGTGTGTGCTTGGGCATGACCTCCGTGCCCTGACCGTCGCTGGCTGTCGTGGATGAGTCACAGCGTGGAGGAGAGGGAGCAGCAGGACTGCCGGAGAAGCTCAGTCCCCAGCAGGGCAGCTTTCTCTTAGCAGGTTTCCTGGAGTTCAACACAATACTGGTGCTTACATCTCAGGCCCACATATTGATCATGTCATCATGCCTGGCTTCCAGCAGCTTGGAAATGTCTTTAAGCCGGGCCTGTTGCTGCCCCTGAATATACTCAGAAGAGAGGGAGAGTGGGCAGCAGGTGGAAACTGATGTGTGCGGCCTGTGCTGCTGGGAGTCGGTCCAGTGGGACCATCTGTGATGATGGAAATGTTCCGAGTGTTTGCCGTCCAGTATGGCAGCCATTAGCCACAGAGGGCTGTGGAGAACTTGATATATAGTCAGTCTAAGAAACTGAATTCCTCTAATAACAAGGATTCTTGTCCATGAATGAGATCTCTTGTCTACTATTTGCAAGAATTTCTGCGTATTTTCTAAAAAGAAGTCCATTGCTTCAGTCCTATTCTGAAAGGCATATGGTGTTAAGACACGAGAACAGGTTCCCTGCTGACATTTTCAGAGGCCTGTGCCCTTCAGTCCTGAAGTGAGATTGAGCTTGAGGGAGGCTTTCTGGAACGGTGAGAAGAATAGTGTGATTAAGGCACAGAAGGCTGAGTGATGCCTTGCAGTACTTTTGTAGGGTTGGAGGCCAGCTGTGAGAGAAGGAACCATTGCATTAGAGAATGGGAACATGCCTTAGGATATAGAAATGGCAAATCCGTGAGACAGTTTGAAGTGAGAATACTAGAAGCATTCTCACCAAACAAGGTGTGTCTTGGTGCCTGCTGTATCACAGGCTCCGTGAGATGCTGGAGTCAGCACTGAACAAACAGCTTCCTGTGCTTGTGGAAATGCGTTTCATTGGGGGAAGGGATTTTTTTGCTGACTCTGGCTATTAATAGTAAGAATCAAAAAAAGAAATGAGGTAAATTGTTGGGAACAGGCCCCCAAACTGGCCATAAACAAAATCTCTGCAGCACCATGATATACTCATGATGGCCATGACGCCCACGCTGGAAGGTTGTGGGTTTTCCGGAATGAGGGCAAGGAACACCTGGCCTACCCAGGGCGGAAAACCGCTTAAGTGTTTCTTAAACCACAGACAGTAGCATGAGCAATGTGTGCCTTAAGGACGTGTGCCTGCTGCAGATAACTAGCCAGACCCATCCCTTTGTTTCCCGTAAGGAATACTTTTAGTAAATCTTATGACTGGCTTGCTGTCAGTAAATATGTGGGTAAATCTCTGTTCGAGGCTCTCAGTTCTGAAGGCTGTGAGACCCCTGATATCCCACTCCACAAGCTATTTTCTGTGTGTCTTTAATTCCTCTAGCGCTGTGGGGTTAGGGTCTCCACAATCGAGTTGGTCTCGGCAGTAAATATTGAAAAGGAATAGATAAAATTGCTATTATTTACAGACATAATTTCCAAAAAATTCCCAGAGAATAAACTGAAAAACTAACAGAAACAAAACAAGAATGCAGTAAGGTGTCTGGATAAGAGATTTGTATCTAAAAATCAGTAGCTTTGTGATGTGCCAGCAGTAATCTGCTCAGACATCAGTAAATATCTCATTCACATTTTAAACAAAAAATTAAAAATGCCTTGAAATAATGTAACCAGAAATACAAGAAAGGATATGAAAACGTGGCTGCTAAAGGCCATGAAAGAATGTAATACTAGATTCCGAGATGCAACTTTTTTCATTTGTTCTTCCTGAAAAACCATTAGGTTGATGTGCATTGCAGTGTCATGATTATGTAAGAGTCTAAGGAAAATCAGATGAAATGTCCAAATTAAACCATGAAGGTGCATTGGTAGAGGAGGAAACAGTTAGGATCGGGGAGCAAAGCAGAGTTAGAGGGAGAAGCAAGGAGGAGGAGGGATCACGGAGGTGGTATCTGTCTGTCCCACAGGAAGCAAACGCTGACGCCCGGTTGCCAGCACACCTACAGTAAGCTTCAGGTCCACTGCATGGCACGTTTCTCGCCACAGTAAAACTGTGAAGGAAGTCAGTGTGCAAGAAGCTTCTACAAAATAGGCAGAAGACAGTAGCCAGATGGGCCAAGGGCCCCAGCCACCCACGCCCCTCCCTCTCTCTGAAGACCTTCGGCTCCAACCCCACCATCACCAGGGCTCTGCTCAGCTCCTCCTAGTGTGTGTCACCACAGGGCTGCTTTCTTGTGTCACGTTCACCACCAGACCCCACGTCAGGAGTCCCGCCAGGGGTGTGGGGAGGCAGCGTTGCCTGCTTGGCCGCGGAGCCATGTGGAACACGGTGCCTCACAGGCAGTCTGCTTGGAGTCCTGGAGCCTGGCTGTATCCCACTGGAGAGGATGTGTCTGGGTCTAAGATGTGTATGTAACAGAAACATGTATTCAGAAGCTTTAGTCAAAACTTCATTTTTAAGTTCAGAGTAATAAACTCATCTGAATTTCCTAATTTTTCTATTTAATTTACATAACTTTTAAATGAAATGCAAAACAACAGGTCTAAAAGTTAAGCAGTTCTTGGTGTGGCTGCTTCTATGAATTAAAAGTTTACCAATAATATTTTGTGCCACAGTCAATGCAAAATCATGCTGCCGTGTTCCGTGTGGGAAGCGTGTTGCAAGAAGGTTGTGGGAAAATCAGCAAGCTCTACGGAGACCTGAAGCACCTGAAGACGTTTGACCGGGGTGAGCAGACAGCACAGCGGGCTCTGTGCAGTGTTGGGCCCTGCCTTCTGCAGGGTGGGCTGGTGTCTGTGCCGTCAGTGCTGACTTAGTTCCATGCTTACGGTCCGGATGGGTCCTGGCCCACAGCCATAAAGCCATAACCAGTGGCTCCATGGACTAGCAGGCCCAGGTGGACAGCTCAGAAGGCCCCTGTGACTGGGCCCCGCCTGACCCTGGTGGAACTTTTTGTGTCCCCAGGAATGGTCTGGAACACGGACCTGGTGGAGACCCTGGAGCTGCAGAACCTGATGCTGTGTGCGCTGCAGACCATCTACGGAGCAGAGGCGCGGAAGGAGTCGTGGGGCGCACATGCCAGGGAAGACTACAAGGTGCGCCTTCTCGCCGCACCCACCTGCACCTGCCTTTTCCTCCCACCTGGGGGGACTCAGCCCCACCCCTGCATTTTCTCTGCATTTTATTTCATTTCCCCAAAAGTAAATCCAAAAAATGCCTTTTTCCCCCTGGTAACTTTGATCCCTGGGTTCCCGCCATCCTCTGGATCACTGTGACCTTTTCCTTGCTTTGGGTCAGTGTCCACTGATGGCAGCAGTGGCATCTCCAAGCCAATGTGCTTTGCTGTTAGAAGGCCAAGGTTAGAAGTGCAGCCAGAGTGGCATGACCAGGAAATAAATGCCAGTTTATTTAATAACGGGTAAGCCACCGTTTCAAACCTGCCCTAAGGAGGAAATGCCAGTTTATTGAATAACGAGTAAGCCACCGTTTCAGACCTGCCCTGTGGAGGAAATGCCAGTTTATTAAATAACAAGTAAGCCACCGTTTCAGACCTGCCCTGTGGTTTGGAAAAGGTATTATAGAGCCTGCCCTGTGGTCACTTGTTCTTCAGGTGAACTGATTTTTGTGCAGAGCACACGTGTTGGATTCTGCCTGGTAAGAGTTTTTCACATACGATAGCAAAA